>BLKR01011186.1:20000-37028 GCA_011170035.1 Teleogryllus occipitalis
AGCGTAAACAATTTTTTCTTAAAAAACAGCTCCAAACTTTTGAACAAAAATTTTCATTTAGGACGACGTTTTACTCTTCTTTGTTATTATAAAGTAATATTTCGAATCTACCATTAGAAAGTCGAAAAAATGAGAAAACTTCAAAACATGACTTTTGGGCTGCGATAGATGGCAGTTGGCAAAAGAATGGGGCAAGACCGTAAAGCTATTACAGTCCAAGGAAATTAGAAAACTTTACTATGAGAAAATCTGTGCCATTCTGTAGCACCACTAGTAACTTTTTCATATACATACTCACATTCGGAAGAATACAGAAGTAGAGAGAAAGGAAAGAATGCTGCGGAAAACTGATTTCGAAATTTCAACAGAAATACACGTTTTGGTGTGACACCCTGATACCGAATAAGTGTTGCATTTTTCTCCAAAACGTCTGTTGTCAGTCCGTAAACAACACTAGCGCCTCAACTATGAATGGGATTTATTTCTCTCCAAAATGAACATTCCCCCGTCGATCTGGCCCAACTCAAAGTTCTACAATGTTGAAACACATTCTTTAAATTTTGGAGCTACTTTTAATGAAGACCCTGCGATATTTTCAAAATTTTCTCAAAAATAGCTCAAACTTTTTTCTTTGATTTTTTTCACGAAGGGAGCAAAATATACTTAGAAAGAGGTCATGTCTGATTTTTGCTGTTACCTCTGAATTTTCAAAGATCATAATAGTTCGAATTTTTTTTCTGCGTCTTCCTACAACTACCAAATTAAAGATAGAGACTTTACTTTCAAATGAAATTTGTTCTCTGTAATTAGTTCTTTGACTAACGTCATGGACATTTTTTGAAAAATTTTAGTAGTTATTGTGCAATATTGACTGAAATGTGCACAATATTAACAACAAAAACAATTATCTCAAAAACGGCTCCAAATTTTTTCTTTAAACTTTTGGCGGGGTTAGTGCTAAACGAACTGAAAGAGATGACACAAACCCCACTTTCCCGTGTACTTTTAATTTCGGCTCCAAATTTTTGTTCGAAAATTGCCATGTAGTACGAATTTTTACTCTTCTGTAATATTCTTAAAGTCTTGTTTCAGTTCTGGCATTGTGAGACAGAAAAATCGAGAAATTGTAAAAGAAAACGTACTTTACACTGCGTTAGATGGCAGCTGAGAAGAGGGTGATGCAAATCCGAAAAGCTAGCCCAGACAAAAAAAATTAGAAAACTAATACAAAATGTCTGTGCCATTACGAAGCAACACTAGGTGTTTTTTTAACAATTTTTTTTCTCAAAAACGACACCAAATTTTTTAATTAAATTTTGATCTTGGATAATGTAAAGAGCGCTTACGGAAATGGCGCAGATTTCATGTTTGTTAAAAATCCCAGATTTTTCAAAAATTGCAAAAATTAAATTATTTTGCAGTGATGCTACAATTACAATTACAACAATTTTTTAATGAAATATGTACATCAAAAACAGATCCTCAAATGTCATATTCAACTTTTCGAAAACGGAAGCATTTTCACGTAATTTGACTTGAAAAAAGGCAATTTTTAAAATTTAAACAATTGTTTTCTCAGAAACGGCTCCAAATTTGTTCTTAGTTTTTTATGTATGTAGCAAAAAACCGATAGTGAAAGTGGTGCTGGTCCCATTTTCGGCGCACACTCTGTATTTTCGAAAATTGAAATAAAATTCGAAATGGTAAATTCTAATTTCCCACAGTCTGTTTGGAGGCAAGGTCACGCTGAGAATGTAATTTGACGTGTGCTTGGAGGCACTCATTCGAATCTTGAGAAGAAAGACTATGTATTATATAAGCATTAAATCTACTTTAAAATGCGTCACTTAATTGAGTTAAATGTGAAAGCCTAGGTATCGTTTCACTTAGCAGGAATGTGTAATTCACGTACAAACGAGTAGTTTTGATGAATATAGCAATATTATATTTATTATATACTATTTCTAGATATTTGCATTCAGTTGTTACCGGTATCAAGAATGCTGATTTGGAAAATGTGTATGCCAAACGAATCCAGCGGTCATCGTTGCTTTGGCAATTCTGCACTGATAACAGAAGGCGGTAGTTGTGACGGCTGCTGTTGGTTCACATTATAAACTAATTATTTTATTTACGGCTAAAATATGCATCAGAAATTATTAGTATATTTATGTAGAACCTGAAACACTGAATGCAGTGGCAAAAAGCTGTTTTCATTTGAACATTTGAATTGAATAAAAGGTTGTTTTTTTTTGATTCATTTAAGAATTTTTCAATGGTAGCTGATGTACAAGACAAAAACTGTCACAATATTTTATTATATTAACAATATTACAATAAAGTATGTTCTGTTCTACTACCACTAGCGCCGACTAGCGAAATTTGGGAACATTGAATTTTCAAATTTTTGGGAGTGATTTTTGATGATGGGAAAAAACAACAACAACAACAACCCTTTAGTGTATATCTGAGCCTCATTTAGAGAGTGTTGCAAGACTTCATTTTGTGGGAGTGCTGTTGCGATAAATGATATTGTTATATAACGAATAAAACTTCTAGGTGGTAAAAACTGATGTACGATTACTTCTATAGAGGTAGAACTGTCTTTCAGACTGTTCGGAATTTGTGTTAAGATCTGATCGACAGCATTCTGTGCTCGGAAAATGCTTGTATAGAACCATTTTAAACAATTTAAATAATTTTCATTTTACACATTTCCTATTTTTTTGTATTTTGAAAAAAATTTTGGATTTCTTTGTGAGAAGAGAACAGAGACTTACAATTTAGTCCTCTTCTGAAGAAGAATGAAAAAAAAGATAAGAAAACATAAACTTGAAAGTGCCACAGAGATTAAAAAATAACAGAATTTTTCTAGATTTCCCCATAGCAGTTTTCACACCTGTAGACCTGGTTGAGTAAGGGTTAATAGTAACAAAACAATTCACAGTTCAAAATTACATGTTTCAAATAATTTCTTACAATCTCTAACCCATAATGAAGACTTAATACATCTAGTAGAAATTGGCCAGGGCAGTTGCAACAATGACACAACATGCAGTCAGGAGTTCACAGAAAGGAATTTCCAATTTTCAGTTATTATTGACGTATTATTAAGATAATAGGAATGTCAATGACATAGTGAATACATAAAGTAGACAAGCTTCATAGATAATTACACAGGGAAGGTTGGATAGATAGAATATCAAAACACAAATTTTCACTAAGTAAAATCCCTGAACTATTTGCATGAACTGAGACATTATTAACATAAAACATTAACAAAACTCCAACAATTGCTGATTATTATTTAAGGAAACGATTTCAGATTGTAAGGTATTAAAAGAATAAATCAAATTATCTTCTTCGTTGAATTTACGTGCAAGATTCCAAAAGATAGACTTTTGTAGAACTCAGATGAGATTTTCAAAGCACAAGAAAAAACATTAAATTTTAGATAAAATACATAACCTCTATAGTACATATAATAAGATGAAACAATAATATAAAATGTGTCATCGCTAAACACAATTTACCGTGTATCAACCTATAACAGCAACTAAAAGTATAAAAGAAACGTTTCTTCTGATAATTTATGATCATTACATATCTTGAATATATAATAAAGATATCTTTTCATCTACATACATTTGAGGATAAATTGATGTTCTCACCTGCAATTCAATGCCACCAGAATCATCAGTTTCATTTGTGCCGGTAACAGAGTCACCAACTACCACATCTCGATGTGGCGAACCTTCCAACTCCCGTTGCCATTGTTCACGGAAACTTGTCAGAGCATCTTCTATAGACAACTTTTCCTACCAAAAAGAAATGAAAATGTTAATTAGCTCTTGCTGTGGCCAGAATAAAATTATGTTGTCATACAAAATATTTGAATAAGATAACTGGCATTCGCCTACTCTTACCAATCGTGAAGAAGAGGATTCTTCTTGTTCTTCTCCTTCAATGCTCTCTCCCACTGAACCAGAAACGCCGCTCCCAGCTCTACCACAACCTTCCCCTCCACCAGCTGAATCCGCAGCTGACGGTGTGCACGCAGGAGAAGTGTCATTGCATCTACCGTTGGACTGCAAAAGCAATAATCACAAAGCAACATAGAATTACAATAAACACGCTTCTCCCAGGTATAGAAAGGACTATAACGTTTGTGTTGGGTTAGGTTCAGTGACATACGTTGCGTGTTTACAACCCGTTCCAATACAAATAATTCATTCTCTCTAACACAATATCACATACCATTGTTACATGTGATCAGATCGTCAGCTGATATTTCAAAACGATGACTCACGGTCAGAATACCTCACCACACATTCAAAATACGTCTTCGCCTTCAACACAGCAGCCATTTTTCTGCTGCAGATATAAAAATTATCGATACCTTTAAATTTCCGAAACATACGATAGTTCCTGAATTATCGATATAAATCTGAAGATTGGTGACTGCACGCTAGCCGCCGAATTCAAAATTAAATCCAAACATGTATCAGAAAAGCAGGTCTTCCATCATTACGACTACTATGAAAGTGCTATGGACACTATTGCACTATTAAAATAAAGTGCGACAAATACGTAGGAATGAATTAGTGCGATCTTACAAGTCGCGGATCTAGGTCAGAATTAATATTCTCTAATTATGACCAATGAACCCTCTAATAATTTGGAGTAAGTGAACATAAATGGTGAACATAAACAGGTGTACCCATGACTTTTTTGGGGGAGGCGGGTTAAAGTTGTAGTGTCCAGCCGATTTAATGTTTTATTTTAAAGACATTTTCATTACGATGAATACAAATTGTATTTTTATTTGTTGATAATAGTCAATATTTCTAGTAAACAATAATATCGATATATTGCATGACATTCGTTGGCATGAAAAAATAGTGAAACTCATACTTTTTAATAATTTTACTGCCCTGAGACAAGTGGAACACCCATGAGAATAATTGCAATAAGAATAAATAGAGCTATCCAACAGTGAATTGATAGCCAGGCATTTCAAAGCGCAAATATTTGATTACGTATGAGGGTTTTATGAAATTAATTTAAATGCATTAAAGGAGGAGAAGACGGGTAGTATCGAAGTATGTACGTATACATAGTATTTATTATTACAATATTAATAAATTTACAAATTAAATTCGAAATACATTTATTAATATTTAATTTTATTTATTATGTTCAGTAGCGCCGTATTCTGGTCTTTTCAACCTGAGAAGTGAGTTTTCTCATCGTCACACAGCAACATATATTGAGACATTGCAAGGAAACCGCACATTTTACCCTAGCCCGACCGGGAATCAAACCCGGAGAATGGCGACATGGAAAGCGAGCACGCTGACCAATGAGTTAAACAGCAAGGGCAACAATAAATAATACCCTTTCTTAAACTAATATTTACAATAAATACAAGAAAAAACATGTTCGAACCAAAATAACAGCTCACATTCATATTTGGAATACTGTGAGAAAATTATTCACTGTTCTCCTAAGCTTGCTGATGCTCCTATACATTTGCGAGTAGAAGTACAGGAAATAGTTTTTCGTTTTCTCAAAGATGGCTCCAAATTTTTCTTCAATTTTTTACCAGCGGGTAGTGCTAATTATATAATAATGACAAACTTCATTTTGCTGTATTATTTTGTTTTACAAAAATTATACAATTGTATACTTTTTAAATGTATACTAATGTATTGTTACGTTTCTAGGTGGTGAATTAAAAGTCTGGTATTATTTTAACAAAAACGGTTATTATGTTTCTTAACACACCCACTGAAAACACTTGATTATTTATTTACATTACACTTCTCTTGATTAATTATTTATACTGTTCACTTCTCTTACACACTCGCACAGTCCTAAGCACTGGCCACAGTTCACTGCACTGATCGCAGTTCGATGCACTGGTCACAGTCCATTACACTAACCACAGTTCGACGCACTGACCACGGTTCACGTCACTGAGCACAATCACTGCACTGCTATTCACCGCGTTGCACACACTCCACAGTTCAGCTTCCAATGCGGACTTAAGACTGACTCGCGTTTTTTTTTTTTTTTTTCGGCGTAGCCGAAGGTCAGTGTTTTGGTTCCGATACATGTGTATCGGGGTTTGCAGTGCACACGCGTTTGCGTTTTACTGCTAAGTGTGAGTTAGTGATGTAGGTACGCGACGGACCTTAGTCAAATGCCAGTTTTGGCGATTTTGCTAAGTCACTTCAGTGACTTTGTCAAATTTTGAGTTTGCTCGCTCTAAGCCCTCAGTATATCCGAGGGTAGAGCTTGTCGTCTTTTTCCTATGGTGAGGATATGTTTGTGGAATTGTTTGAGTGTAGCCGGTGCTTCGTTTGATTGAAAGGCTTGATAAGCTTCATTGAATGATAGCCGTCTCAAGCATTGAGTGAAGGATTCGATATCGAGTTCCTTCCTCAGTACTTTCAGTCTTTTCCGAAACGGAGGGCGTGCTATGAGCCGTAGAACTCTGTTCTGAATTCGCTCAAGTGTGTCCTTGTACTTCTTTCCTGTGGTCCACCACGTCGCCGCGGCGTAAGTGGCCACAGGCCGGCAGCACGTTTTATAGAGTGCCAGCCGAAGGTCCAAGGGAAGTGTAGGATCCTTTAAGAGAGGTTTCAGTAGGCGCACCCTTAGTTGGAGCTTTGATCGGATACGCCTGACGTGTAAATGCCAGCGTAGTCTCCGATCGAAAGTGACGCCTAGGTATGTTGCCTTAGGTGCCCATTTAAGTGCTTGGGTTCCTATGGTGATTTGCTTAGGTGGTGCAAACCGTTTTGCGTTCTTGTGTATACGGCGAGTGTAGCAGATTGCCTGAGATTTTTCCGCTGAGAAGGTCAAGTGGTTTTCTTCTGCCCACTTCAGCGACAGGTTCATCTGTTTTTGTAGTGTTTTTAGTTTGTGGTCTCGGTTTATTCCTCTTGCTAGGATTGCTATGTCATCGGCATAGAGGAATAACCGTATTCGTGGTATATGTGGTATGTCATTGACATATAGCGAGAACAATAGCGGGGAGAGTACGGAGCCTTGGGGGACCCCGGCGAAGATTCCGCGTTTTGAGGATATCGCTTTCCCTACTTTTACCACGAAAGTGCGGTTTGCGAGGAAAGATGTAATCATATCGGTAACATCTTGTGGGAGGCAGCGCTTAAGTTTCGCGATTAGTTCGTTGTGGGGTACCTTATCAAAGGCTTGTACCATATCTAGGTAGACGACAGGTACATCCTTTGTGAGTATGAGATCAGCGGAGATCTGCTGAGCCATGCATAGAGCCTGTAGTGAGGCGGAGTGACCTGGTCGGAAGGCGAATTGTTCATCTCGAATGAGGTTTCCCGAGATGGCAAGTGGTTGGATTCGCGCGAGGATTAGCCTTTCAAAAACTTTTCCCATGATAGGGAGTAGGCTGATTGGCCTGTGGCTCGCCGCGAGGGTCAGGTCTTTTCCGGGTTTCGGAAGCGTGGAAATACTAGCATGTTTCCAGCTTTCCGGGAAATACCTTAGGGTGATGCAACTGTTGTAAATTTGCGCGAGTTTTGACCTGATGACCGGTAGTGCCTCCTTGAGGATTGGAGGTCCTATATGGTCAGGGCCAGGTGCCTTTCGGCTGCGCATACCTGTCACTGTCTTTGTGATCTCTTCGACAGTGCATGGTGTGAGAGCGGTATTGCCTTCCTCTGTGCTTTCCTCGTCTTCTGACTGTAGAGTGTTGTTTGTGAACCTTTCCTCAAGCATGTCAGCAAAGAATTCCGCTTTAGCTTGGTCTGAGAAAAGGTATGTTGGTTTGCCTTCCGCATTGTCGGGTCCGCGGATGGCGTTATTTGTGTTCGGTACTGATCTGAGAGCCTTTTGGAGTTTGAAAAGGCCGTTACGAGAGTGATCGGTGCCTGTCTCTCATGCGCTTTTCCCACTCTGCAGCGTGGTGGTTTGTGAGAGCCGCTTTGAGCCGGTTTTCGCACTCGCGTAGTTTTGCTTTGAGTGCAGGGCATCTGAACTGTTGCCAGAGCCGTCTGGCTTTGCGTTTTTCGCGCAGGAGATCTTCTACGTCGGGCGGGAGGGTGTTCGCGCCTTCCTCCGGCGGCCGCCAAAACACCGGCGTCGCCTTTCGGTGGGCCGACTGTAGTAGTTTGGTGAGTGTATTTATTTGTTCGTCTATAGACTCTTTTGAGTCTAAGACCGTCTGTGTGTTTAGGTGAGATGTGGTGAGGAGTGAGCGGAACTCGTTCCAATCTGTGGGTTGCGGGATCCATTGCCTGGGGCCGGTGAAGGAGCGAATGCTGCCTACAGCAAAGGTAATGGGGATGTGGTCTGATAAGGAGAAAGGGATGGGTTTTGGAGTGGTTACACGGATGTTTCCGGACGTGAGTGCCACATCAAGGATCTCCGGTCTTTCATTTGGGTTGTTGGGGAAGCGAGTAGGACTGAAAGGCGGAACGAGGTTCACTGTGTTGTGAGATAACAGGAAGCTTACGAGTAGGTTACCGTTCCTCTTTGTGGTGTTGCAACCCCATTCCTCACACTTGGGGTTTAGGTCGCCAGCCAGGACCGTGCGAGGGGCTAGAGAGAGCACTGTATCGAAATCGTCATCTATTAGAGGACGATTTGGTGCGAGGTACGCGGATGCTAGGACGACTTCCCCTTCTGTCGTGCTTACCACGATTGCTATAGCTTCGAGGCGCGCGAGGCGGGGGAGGGCTGCTACTCGGTGGGGTATTGAACGGCGTATGGCAATAGCGACGCCGCCCCCGCGGTGCTGTCCGTCACGGTCTGTGCGATAGATTTCCATATCGCGCAGCTCCATTTCGTCAGGGCCCCTAAGTTTTGTTTCCTGCAGCAGGAGAACATCTATGCGATGTTTGCTGCAGAAGAGCTCGATTATGCGTCTCTCGCTGGTATCGATGTGCCCTGAGTGACCGTTGATGTTCCAGGCGGCCACAGCCAGGGGGCGGGTGTTGGTGTTTCTCTGCGTTTTGATTTCAGCCATTTCGGTTGAAAACTTGTTGGCAGAGGGTCTGGAGGAGTGTGGTAAGTTGTGCTACCTGCTGTCTCAGTTCCGCTACCTCCTTTCGGAGATCCGCTTCCGAGGAGACGGCAGGCGAGTGTTGCACGGGGGGAGGGGCATCCGCGTTGAGAGTGCGGTTTGCCCTCTTTTGAATTCCCTTTCGGGTTTCCGAGAGGGCTGCCGCTCGTTCCGCGCGTGCTGCCTGTGCGGGGTGTTTTGCCTTCGCTACCTCCGAGAAGGTGACATTTCTGTCGACCTTGCGGGCCGGTGGCTTGGGCTTTGGGTTTCCCTTAGGTTTCGCTGCATTTTTTCTCGCCTTGCAGCCGGCGTAGTTGGCAGAGTGGTTGCCTTGGTAGTTGCAGCAGACCGCTGGCGAACTGCGGTTCCCGCAGGACGCTGTCAGGTGGCCTTCGCCGCAGTGCATGCACCGGGGACTCACCTGGCAGTACGTCCGCGTGTGGGACCACCGACAGCAACGCTTGCAAAACGGACCGCTATCGGTCTGCCTCGCAATTTCCACGTGCGCGGTGCAGTGGCAGATGATTTTTCGGGCAAAGACCCACTTGCCGTCGTCACCCGGTAAGAGATTGACGAAATAGGCGCCGATCGGAATGAGATTCCCGTTCCGGCGCCTCTTTAGCTGGTGGACGACGGGGAGGCGGGCCTCTCAGGTATAGTTTGAGACCCCGCTCTTCCTTTCGTGCGTGGGTGAAGTGGCCCAGCTTCTGAGACTTTAGATTTGCGGAGATCTTAATGTGGTCATCCGCGTTGCGCGCTTGCAGGGAGAAAAACTCCCCACAGTGCTTTCCCGTGACCGGGAGTTCACAACCGCGCGTTACCACCTTAAACCATTCGGCGAATCCGCCGTCGGAGGGCACCGCTTCGGTCGCCACCATGACAGGTGGGACGCGCTTGGATGCCTTCCTGGGTTGGGTGGTGGAGGTGGAGGGGCCCTGCGCGCTGTCGCGTGGAGGCGAGGGCGGCAGGGGAGACATGGCCGGGGGCGGCGGCTGCGCCCCTACGGGGGTATCCGTGTCGCCATTTCTGACGACCGGGATCTCCGCCGCGTCGGGCTCGCCGCTCGATCCAGCCGCGCCCTCCACCTGCATTTCGCACTCGCTGACCGCCGGCAGCGCGAGAAAACTAGTAGGCGGTAGTTTGGACGTTCTTTCTAAAGAAAGAACTGAATCAAAAACAAAAAGGTGAAAGTGAGAAGTGTACTTTAGTTCTTACTTGTCCGAAGAACTGTACAAGTACAGGCAAAGAGCACTAGAAACAAAAGGAAAGACTTACATTGGCGTCCGGTGAATTTACCTCGGGTCAGCACACAAGCGTCCGGCGTCTCCTCCGCGGGACCGGGAACTAGCCGCAGCGGCGTGAAGTTCGGCCGGTCCTTTCACCTGCTTCGCCTGCCCGGAGCTCCTCTGCTGCCGCCCGTGTGCGTCCACTCCCGCAGTGAAAGTGAGAACTGCTCCGCCGCTGATCATGCGCGACGCATAAATGCGACTCGCATGCTCGAAAATGACTCGCGGTCGCCGGCCGTCGCGTATTTGTATTCGGGGGTGCCGTCGAGAACTTTCCGGGCCCCGCGATCGTTCTGGAATAATCAAATGCAGGGACCGCCGGCAGATGACGCAATCCGCGAATACAGGTAGTTCGTGGTGGAGCCGGCCGGTGACGCAATATTCGTTACAGTATATTTTTTAATCTCTCTCACACTGTTAATAAGCACGTTACAAATGATTCGTAAACACTATTGCATTTGCGTGTTAAAATACTTCAAATGAAGGTTTTTGAAAACTCAAAAATTTTCTGTGAAAAGAGCTTCAAATTTCGTACTTACAGTAACGATCAAAGGCCATTTTCTTAAAAATGGTTCCAAATATTGCAGTGAAAATTTATTGACGAGTGAATTTATGACGAAATTTTACTCTTCTTTAATGCTCCTAATGTAATATTTCGGTTCTATTATTATGAAAGCGAAAAATTGGGAAAATATAAAAAAACAAACAAACAAACAAAAAACGACGCAACTGATGTCACTGCAGCGCCTTTGACCACGAGGTCCTAGGTTCGAGTCCTGACGGCGGCAGGATTTTCGACACTAGCTTTTCAGCTAGGTCGAATTCAGTCGCTGTCTGGAGGAGAATTCTAGCGGCCGGCTGCTCTGATCGGTAGTTTTCCGTGGTTTCTCCGATCAACACCAGGCGAATGCCGGAGCAGTACCCTACCAAACGGGCCACGGACCGGGCGCGATCTTTCCTTCCTCTTCCTTGTCCTATCATCTCCCCTTACACACACACTAACGTGCACTACACTCCCAGATATTCCGGGAGACCGGTCGGGAGCTAAGAGCTTGTCCCGGCTGGGGCGGTGCCCCGCTGATGGGAGAGTCCTAGTTATGGGGAAACCTCGCTAGCCAACGGTAGGTAGGCGCAGGATCTCGCCATCCAGCGGGGAAAGATCTTGCGTGGAAGGATTGCTTATATTGTAACGCAAACATGTGTCTGAAACTCATTGGCTGATATAAGATACGATGCACAAGAGCTTCCCCTGATATTTCACCATATGCATGTGTTATATATAAATAAATAATGAAGTACGCACGAAGTGCATAAAAATATAATTAAAGTTCTTTGCTATATTCTGTCGCTGTTTTAGTTCTTTTCTTATATCTTTGAATATGATATCGTTCGCTCTGTTCACGTAGGGAGTACACGCAGTCTTCTTTCACTTCGTGGTGATGTGAGATTGCGCAGATTTTGTGATGACACCTATGATTCGCCAGTCTTGTCTTAATTACCGATCTGTCTTAATCTTGTCTTAATTCTTGTCTTAATTACCTGTCTTAATTACCGATTTTTCCTTTCCATTTTCTTTCCACCATCATTGCACCTGTTGAGTAGAATTCTGGACATATTTCTCTTCTCTTCTTTATTCTTTCTTCTAGCACTTGTGTACTTTGCCTGGTGGATGGTAGTAGTAATTGATATCTTAAGTCGTCAATGTAGAATGGTTCTCTGGTCAGTTCATCTTGATTGTGTGGTTTTTGGGAGACACAAGGGTCTCTTCAGGTTCTTGCCTTGGTTTTCTCTATGGACCTTAGATCAGCTATTGATAGTTTTCTCGTATTAATTGTACTCCGTAAGTTATGATTGGGCTAATCACTGCCTAAAATATTTTGATTGCTGATTCTAGTGAGATTTGTGGATATTTTTATCGAGTACATGGCTCTAATCGCCTTTGCTGCTTTTTATCTGATAAGAGTTTTGAATGAGCTGCCTGTTGTCTGAAGTGTTATTCCTAAATATCTGTAATATTGAGCTATTTCGAGATGTTTGTTCTTGAATTTTTTTCTTTTTTGCTGCTGTTTTTCTTTCCTTCTGGTTTTATTGATTTGGAGGTATTTTTCTTCTGCCCATGCTTCTAAATGGTCTATGGCTTGTTGGAGGCTTGTCAGACTGGTTGAGATTAGCACCATATCATCTGCATACATGTGTACTCTCTTCATGTGTAATGATGTTTCCTGATTGTGCTCTGTTATCCTTATTATATCTGCTGTTAGAATTTGGATCTACTGTTGAATAGAATGGAGCTTATTGGGTCTCCCTGCATTACGCCATTTGTTTGAACGATGTCTTTAGAGAAACACACTCCGTCACATATGTTTACTTGTTGTAAGACAGAACATTTTCTAGTATCCTTGTAATGTGATTTTCTCCTGTCATGTGTGTGAGCTTTTCCAATACCCTTTTCCTGTTCATGAGGTCAAATGCCTTTGTGTAGTCAATGAAGACTGCGTAGTACTTTGCTTTTGGCTGTTTCAGGGCTTCTTCTATTTCGTCTAATAAATTTTCGATCGTCTGGAGTGTGTTTCTCTGTTTTCTGAATCCGTATTGTTGTTCCAGAATTAGGTGGTCCGTCTCTTTCACAAGTCTCTTCGTGATTAGTTTTGAGAATATTTTGAAATTATTGTTTTCGAGTGCAATTCCTCTATGAGAGTTGGGGCCATCTCCTTACCTTTGTATAATACTTTTATGATGGATTTTCTCCATGCTTCCGGTATTTCTCCATTTTCTACGCATTTATTGAAAATCTCTGTCCACGTTTCTATTAACTGGTTTTCCATAGCTTTGATATGTTCACTGTATATTCCGTTTGGGCTTGCCGCTCTCTTGTTTTTTCTCTTCATTATTATTTGTCTTCTTCTTTAGTGAATTGAATGATGTTTTCTGTTTCTGGGTTTGAGGTTTTGGCGCCTAAGGTTATGTGTTGTGCGTTTAGGATGTCTGTTGAGTGGTTTTCACATGCGCTCCTTTGAATTGTTGAGCCTTGTCTGTTTCTTTTGCAGGGCAGTGCATTGAATGGGTTTCTTGATAAACCCTCCGCTATTTGCATAGCTTCTTTTTCTATGTGGGCGTTTTTTCTTTTAGTAGTTTCTTGTACTCTGTCCTCTTTTTTGTGTAGTTTTCAAGGTCTTCGATTGATTTAATATTTTTGGCCTTGCATAAAGATTTCAGGGTTATATTGCGTTGCTTGTAGCACTCCTTGTTAAACCAAGGTTGTACTTGTCTCTCTTTGTAGGGGCAGCTGAGGACGCGATGGCTTCTTCCAGCGCGATGGCGGCTGTTTCCAGGTTGTTATCTCTCATTTCTTTTTGAATTTGTAACGTTTTAGAACAGCGTTTCCAGCGTTTTCCTGTTGATTTTCCTTGTAAGTCTGATTTGTTGTGCCGGTGTGAAGTTGTAGTCCTGATCTGTTCAGTATTAATGTAGTTTTGATCCGTATTTGCTTTCTGAGAAGTGTGATTGTTGATGTCCATATTGCCTCTTGAGTTTTGGTTATTAGGTCCCTTCCTTTGATGAGTGCAAGATCTATTGCGCTGGAGCGATTATGAGCGAAGTAAGTCTTGAAATCATATCTTGTCATATAGTTTGAAGCCATTTTACGACATTAGATCCATTACTGTTTTGGTCTTGTGATCAGGTTTATTCAGTCTGCAGTTGAGATCTCCTGCGATAATGACGTTTTCTTCTTGCACCACGTAGTTAATTATTGTATAAAGTGTTTCCGTTGCTTCTTTCAGAGATGCCTGGGGTTGTATATGCAGGCCTACTATTGTTATTTGCGCTGCTGAGATGTTGACCATATTTTCTTCTGTGTGCATGTGTTTCACTTTGCCAATGCGGTGGTTGTATAGATATGAAAATCCTCCTTAGGGTCTTCCTCTTTCTTTTTATTTTGATAACGCAGGTACGTAGTAAAATCCCTTAATGTCTATTGGCTCTATGATGAACGTTTCTGTGGAAATTATTACATCGTTTTCTAGTGTTTCTTTCGTATTTGTCTGTAAGATGCTGTTAAGTCCCTCGACATTCCACAGGAGCATGGAGACCTGACTGGTCAGGTAATTGTAGCGTTTTATCTGACTGCTCATTGAGTTTGACCCCGTTCATTCATGGATAAATAATTGTGTTAATTAATGGTGCATCTGTGTTCTTTCTGACGCCCGATTCTTGAAGCGAAATCGTTTCACTCGGATTCCCTGTGGCCAGAATTCCGTATTGTTTATTTCCGGAAGCTGCGTCAGTGGTTCTCCTATCTTAAAGGCTTTGTGAATTCCTTTGGTCTGTAATTGTTCACATGACGTGTCTTTTACTCCTTGCCCGGCGAGATAGGTTTCCACATCTTCCGCTGTGGTTCTTCGGTCCAGACGTCCAATGTACAGCCAGGTTGTTTGGGTCCCTGCTTTCAGTCTTCCTTCCTTCGCGGATCCTAGTATTTCCTCGTGGTGATCTCTCGTCTTTTTATACTTTCTTCTGTATTCCACTATTTTAAATCCATCAGAGTGTGGCTCTTCACTTCCTGTTGACTTTTCTTCTTCTGGTGTTCCATTCTTCTCTTGTGCTTCATTCGACAGAAAATGTGCGGCATTATCGGTGTACGCGTTTTCACAGACGTCCTTTTGTTTGTTGTGTGTAGTTTCTTTCTGATTACCCGCTTGTACCATCACTGATATGCTATACGGGTCTTCACTTGTTGGGCGCCAGTGAGTTTCTGGTGCATTCGGCGCATTGTATTTCTTCCTTTGGATTACTCTTAATTCTTCTATTTTTGTTGTAAGCATGTCAATCTACTTGTTCATTTCATTTCTCATGCATGTATTATATGCGCACGATTTCTTGAACTCCGGAATATCTACCCCCACTTCTTTGACAACTTTATTTGAATTATGAATAAATAGTTGCAGCAAGCGTTGTAGACAAAATCTAATTACCAGATATGTTCTCTCCCGCGTAATAGAAACTATTTTTCATCGGAAAAGGAACTACAAATTCGATGTAAAATTTCTTTTGTCAAAATAACCAAACTTCCGATTCCTCTCGCAACTAGCGAAGCGAGGGCTATACTTAACACTAAACGGTCATATTACTCTTATTCAAAATCTATTTGACTGACCGGGAGCGGTAGCTCAGTGCACCAACTGATGTCACCGCAGCGCCTCAGATCGTGAGGTCCTAGGTTCGAGTCCTGACGGTGGCAGGATTTTCAACACTAGCTTTTCAGCTAGGTCGAATTCAGTCGCTGTCTGGGGGGATTCTAGCGGCCGGCTGCTCAGATCGGTAGTTTCCCGTGGTTTCTCCGATCAACATCAGGCGAATGCCGGAGGAGTACCCTACTAAACGGGCCACGGACCTCACGCGATCTTTCCTTCCTCTTCCTTGTCCTATCCTCTCCCCTTACACACACACACACACTAACATGCACTACACTCCCAGATATTCCGGGAGACCGGTCGGGAGCTAAGAGCTTGTCCCGGCTGGGGCGGTGCCCCGCTGATGGGAGAGTCCTGGTTAAGGGGAAACCCCGCTAGCCAACGATAGATAGGCGCCGGATCTCGCCATCCAGCGGGGAAAGATCACCGTCATGTCCCGAGAAAAAAACATGCACTACACTAACGGGACTAATGACCAAAGCAGTTGATGCGCCAGGAAACACGAAAACAATCAATCTATTTTACTGTTTTTATCGCTCACCCCTCAGATTTCAAACTCTCCTCATGTAAGTCAATACATAGACAAGACAATTTAAGAGGAGAAAGTAATACTTTGAAAACATGAATTAAAAATGAAATTTGATGAAATCAATATTTCTTTCACAATATTGTTTATTTTTCTGATGTGATTGATTTTAAAGACTTAACATAACTCATTTAAGGGAAATAATTGTTTTACCTTGTAGGCTACATTTTTTATTTCTTTGAAGGTGGGTGCACTTTATTTTGGTAAAAGTGAAATTCGCGGCCAATCCTTACGCTATTTAGAAAAGTCACGGAAAGAGCTACAGATATGAACGAAATTGCCAGGGTGTTCTGCGTGTAAATTCAAAAGAGAGAAGGCAAAAAGCTCATTAAAAATTGCGAAAGGCAATTGCTGAGAGTGCCGTTGCTGCAAGTTTTCAAAAGTCGCCTGATATAAATCTATTGAAGTATTGTAACATTTGTTTCGATAATATATATTCTAGAGAACATTAAAGATAATGTCTTCAGTTCGCGTTTTTGTTGAGCATCTTTATATGCGTGAGGAACGCGACGCCACTGGCAGTTAGAATAATAATTTTAATACATGGATTGCTGGGGATAATTATGAAAATCGAAGATGTTAGCGATACTAGTGCTACGCAGGTGGTTACCTGAACTTCTCAGTAAAGACGTCACGAATTTCATCTTTGTAGCCCAATGAGCCTCTCTGTCGATTCTTCTAATCCCCTTGACAATAGGCTTTCTCTAGTAGCACCATGGATGAATAATCCATGACAGCATGGGTGTTAATCTATGGTAAAGAGAATAAAAAATAGCGTGAGGTTATAGTTAAGTGCATTTAGCGCTCTATGCGGATATCAGAAGTACTATCTCATAGTAATGTGCTACTTTAATACATATTATTTTTATGTCTGTGATTTGCTCACCAATAATTTATTTCTTAATACCTATAAGAATT
>BLKR01011187.1:0-37023 GCA_011170035.1 Teleogryllus occipitalis
ACGCTGAAAGCCGTAAGTGACCATCTGAAGGTCATTCCAATACGAAAAACACCTTCAGATGGTCGCTTAGGGCGGCTTGAGTGTTTTCCTATTCCCAAAAATGACGCCTCTTGAAATGATATTGCAATCTTCAGGTAGAGAAAAATTTTACATGGAGTCAAGTCGGGCAAATAAAGAGGCTAAGGAACTCACATAAAAGATGCATAATAATGCATCATATTTGGTGGTTACGAAAGTACATTTCTTGACATTAACACCCGTGTTGTTGGTTGTCATCGCAGAACTAGGAGGGGTATGAAGTATTGAAATGAGAGAGATGCAGTGTGATAGCGAAGTGGAGAGAGATGGCAAATGAGGAGAGATGGTAAATGATGGGAAAAGACTGAAATGGCAGACGAACGGGAAAATTGAGAGTTTAAGGAAAATTTGGAAGAGGGGATGTGAGGAATAGACAAAACAGGTCATGTGCAAAACACAATTTTTCATCATTGTTCTAATATTACCAACATTTTTGTCCACTAACCAGAAATATTCTACAAAAACTAATACGAGAAATTTTGTAAAAAAACCTTCCTTGTTTCATCTCCAACCTTCTTAACACTTAAAGGCTGCTGCAGCACAGTTTTATACATTAATTGTGAAATATTCACACAAACATATCACCTTGTCCATACTTACAGAAGATTTCTCAACAACCTCTGGTGGCCATAGTAACGTATTTTGCAGCCTACTTGTCACTCTACCGTTTTTCATCTCATTTACGTGCAAAGTCATAACGTGACATAATACGATACACCATTCATAGTTGAATGCCATCAGAATATCTGAGTCAAACTTCTATATGTAATAGGCGCCTGGGAAATCAATCTGCCCACTGAGATTCCCACTTGGATCACAGGGTGGGTAGGCGGGTTGCGTCTAATGACGTCACTTTCATCGCAGTGGCGGCCGGCGGGTTGCGAATTAGGAAAGATGGCATTATGTCCGATTAATTAAATTTACTTTAGTTATTCAAACTACTTATGGAACTACAAAAATTATAGTACGTAATATACAACCGATTTGCATGCATCGGTATTTTAATCCTCGCCATGGCAACTTGTTGATATCAGAAGACAGAACTGTCTTCACGCCAAAATGAGGGATGTTTTTAAAACATATTTCCAGCAAACAAAACAGTAATTGATGAAATGAGGTGAAAGAGTCCATATTCTTAGCTTAGTTAATAGGCGCGAGATCTACCGAACACAGCCCTATTAGCAGCTCGCTGCCTCCACCCAATTCCCAGCACTCCACTCTTCTTTAAGCTTCCATTGCCTCGCATAAACCAGCTATGAACGACTAGCGATAGTCCACCATGCGACCCATTCAAAAACATTAATCTCGTGTATAAGCGGACACTTAAAACTAAATTCTTCCTCAAGATGCACAAAATGGTATGCAAAAAATTAACGAGACGGCCCGGTGTCCGAGATCGCTAAGGCGGTAGTGTCGTAGTGATCTCCGACCGAATGGTCGCGATTTCGAGTCCCGCCTCGGGCATGGTTGTATTTGTGTTCGTCCTTTCACCCCTTATCATCACCATTCCGTTTCATCTGCATAGTTACCATGCCGTTAACACCAATAGTGGTCGCTAATGTCCTAGATGTTGATGCGACCTTAAATAACCAATTTAAAAAAATAACCGAGTCGATTTATTGCACCTTTAATACTTTCTCGAGGTTAGTTTGGGGAGGGTGCCGCCTTAGTCTTTAAGGAGCAGGCGCCACTGTTCCAACGTGACGTTTCCCGGCCACTGTGCTACCGCATAGGAAAGTTCCATAGTGACTCACATACGGCGCTTCAGTACCGTCGCCTGACTTTGCAGTCCGGGAGGCTCTAGAAGCTCCATCCGAGCATCACCACCCCAACCCCTCACCCCACATCTCCCACCCCCTACTCCTCACCTCCCTTCACCCCACGCTTCACCCCGCCTCTCGCTACTGTCTCTCATCCCTTCAACCCCACCCGTCACCCCTATGGTTCACCCCTCCTTTCACCCCACCACTCACCCACCCCTCTCCCCCACCCCCCCTCCCCACCTCCACATCTCACCCCTACACCTCGCCCCATTCCTGCCTTCGATGTGCCTTCATCCCCACCCTTCACCTCTCCCCTCATCCCACTCACACAACCCGTCGCCCCCTCCACCGCCCCCACCGCCAACCACTTTACCTCCTCCACTCGGCCAACCAGCTCTGCTAACCTACCCATGTTAAATGCATTTCGCCAACGACGACGCCGTAATCTCGTAGAGGCGCCACGTGTGCCTCGGCTACGTGTTCAGCAGATGACTCAAGTAGGATACAATCAATAGCTGTCCTCTTGTCAGTTTCAATCATTTCACAAAGTTTCTTTTTGGCTAATGCGATGAAAACTAACAGAAGGGCTGCATTAATTGGTTTGCGATTCAGAAATAACAATAAAATAGAAGATAATGTCGTACTTATAGTGAGAAACAATAAGCAAATGGTGAGAGGGCAGCTTTCCGAGGCAAACAGGGAAATATTTTCTGTAATATATTGGTGTAAGTACAAGGGATTGCCTCAACTTAAATAGATATCTCTTGTTGAATTTTTGCAAGATTTCATTTCTCTTTTTGCATCACAATGAATATGTTAAGAGTTAGTTAAACAGTACTTTGTTATTCAATTACCCATTATTATAATTTACGTAAGTGAGTGAAATTATTACGCATATAATAAACCCCTAAAATTAAAGATGATCTGACGCAAATGTTTTCTATCATACAACTTCAGAAATAACATTTCAATGACAATGGATGTCATCCTATCTTTAACCCAGACTAATTTTTAATTTCGTTGAAAATATTCATTTTAGTAGCTGTTGTGTGAATCGTGGATGACAAGATCCTTGGGTCTAATATTGTTATTTATACCTATTGAATTTTATGCCTATTATATTGTTATTTATGCCAATTAAAAAATTATAACAATTACAAAAAATCTTAAAACAAAGTACTTTTAGCTATTTAGAAAAGTGTATAAAAATTGAAATTGTGATATAACAATGCAGAGACCTTTTCAAATTCTCCAATATAATATTTTACAATAAAGGCATTAATAGTATTTAAAAATACTCTAAGTTAATTTTTTAATACATTTATTGTAAAATATTATCTTCGACAAATTAAGTAAGTTTTTATATTTTTAAATTGCTACTTCAATTGTTTGTGTTTAACGGCCACAAGACTGCATCGTAAAGTTTTAGCAACTGAAGCAAGATGGAAACTTAAGAAGTTTTGCATATTGTTACTTATGGTCTAAGAATATACTACCAAAAAAATTGGAGAGGTGTCCATCAGCAATAAAGAGTTGAAAGCAACTGCGTCTTGATAAAGTATGGTGCTAGCGTTACGACATCTCACAGATCAATTCGGTAGTGCTCGCGACGCCCAATTCGGTTTGGCAGTTTGAGTGAGAGTTAGAAGAATCGACAATCGCTCTTGCACGTTTGTGCAGGAAGTTGGCGCCGCGCGCTTGCCCTGACATTCTCACGCTTCGGAACTCGAGGTCTGCGGTAATTGAAGATATAAATATCCCAGGTAGCGACGTCCCCTGGCAATGTAGTACAACGGTGCTGATAATACGGGAAAAACTAAAGGAGGTCAAGTTTAAAGGCTCTGTCAAGTTAAACTGAATACACTGGGAGCACACTGGATATCATTTGCGATGTACACCATGTTGGATTATTTAATACTGTTCTATAATATCATATAATAATGTTGTATAATATCATATTATACTGATCTATAATAACGTACAATACTGTTCCATAATATCATATAATACTGGTCTGTAATATCATATAATACTGGTCTGTAAAATCATATAATACTGGTCTATAGTATCATATAATACTGGTCTATAGTGTCATTTAATACTGGTCTATAGTATCATATAATACTGGTCTATATTGTCATATAATAATGTTCTACAATATCAAATTCAGACGAACTCAATTCGATTCCTTCATGCCAAAGTGTGACAAAATTAGCTGAAAATTTCATCTTGTGACTCCTTTAGGGTCTAGATAAAATTGCTTTAAAGACTCCAGTTTCAGAACCTGATACTGATAAAAGTGGTCATTTTGCACATTGAAAACAACTCTTATTTACTATCGAAGAAATTAAATTGAGAAAATTAGATTATTATAGTGAATTTTGAAACGAGAGTTCGATTTCGTCCCGTCCCTTTTGACATCTTACGCTTATTAATATTATAATATGTTAAAAGTACTTTGCGATTAGTCATTTTAGTAATTGTCATTATTTTGTATCAAATAGTGTTATTTCTTCTTTTTCATTACGTATTACACTTCTGAAGATAACCAAAATCAAGGGTTGAAAGGTTGTTATCACATAAAAAAGATTGTATATTTTGGTCTTGTCTTACCTGAATATAAAGAAATCCTTTTCTCGTATTTACCAATTCTTAGTACCTAAAAATGACATTTTACAAGAGAATGGTTGAAATCTGAGTAGACCCGTTTGTTCTCAGGCCAAATTAAATTCTTGTATTTCCCTTTTCGTGCCGGTTGTCTTGGGATTTACTATATCTCTATGAAACTTTTATCAGTAAAATTATATTATTTTCTAAGGCTTCGTCACTTATATCGAAAGTCACAATAAGATGTGTCATTTTTTCTTGTGCACTAACTATATCAGTTTCTCTTTGAGTGTTAATCGTAATGGATATAACTAATATAAATTCACCCTTGCTACTCATCCTTCACTTTCTGATTTTGTCACAGTGTGATGCAAATCCTCATTCCAATACACCATTTCATTACACCAATTACTCCATCCCAATGACACTTGAGTTCCTCACCCTCTGTCACGTCTCAGGGCTTATCTTCCTGTCCTCATCTTCCCATACTCACTTAACGGTCCTTTTCTGACAATCAACATCACCCTGTTCTCATCTCCTCACCTTTTTATATTATCCTCACCTCCCCTTCCACCCACTCTCCGTCCTCACTTCCCATCCTCACCCCTCTGTCCTCATTGAGCACTCTTCACCTCACCTTCTCCTCCTCAACTCATCGTCCTTACCTCCCTTTCCTTTTCTTTATCGTCCTTAACCTCACGTCTTTATCTTTCCATCCTTCCCCCATAAACTCACTTCTCCGTCTCCTCTTCCACCCCATTGTCAGACCCTAACCCAATCCACTTTCAACCTTCCATATCCCATCAATAACCCAGCCTTAGCTGGGCGTCTTCATTCGCCAGCTGTCTCCACCTTGAGCCTTTGCACAAACCCCAACCCGCGGACACTTCCCCCTCCCCTCTAGCCCGTCTATCCACGCCCCGCAACCCGTCGTCGCGGTAAGTTGTAAGCGGATTGGCCTAACGGGATTTGTGGGCACGCGACGCTCCGCCTCCATCGCCTCCGACCCTAACCCCCCCTCCATCCAACTCCTTCCCCTCACTACCTCACTTCCCCTCAACACCCGTCTCAGTTCGGCACAGGGCTCTTTTGATTGATTGATTTTTTCGTGTTTCCGGGCGTTTCAACTGCTTTGGTCATTAGTCCCGTTAGTGTAGTGCATGTTGATTCACGGGAGTTGGCGGTGATCTTCCCCCGCTGGATGGCGAGATCCGGCGCCAACCTACCGTCAGCTAGTGGAGTTTTCTCCTAAGGACTCTCCCACCAGCGGGGCACCGCCCTAGCCGAGACAAGCTCTATGCTCCAGACCGATCTCCCGGAATATGTGGTAGTGTAGTGCGTGTTAGTGTAAGTGTGTGTGTAAGGGGAGAGGATAGGACAAGGAAGAGGAAGGACAGATCGCGCGCGGTCCGTGGCCCGTTTGGTAGGGTACTGCTCCGGCATTCACCTGGTGTTGATCGGAGAAACCACGGAAAAATACCGATCAGAGTAGCCGGACGCTAGAATTCTCCTCCAGACAGCGACTGAATTCGACCTAGCTAAAAACCTAGCTACATTCGGAAATTCTGCTACTGTCGGGACTCGAACCTAGGACCTCCGGGTCAGAGGCGCTGCAGTGACATCAGTTGACGCACTGAGCTACCGCTCCCGGTGAAGTGCTCTTATCTCGAGGTTGCTCAGCATTGGATACACAGCGCACCAGGAAAGAGTCTCCGCAGAGGCTCCTTGCCGGTGAGAGAGCTATAGCACCAGAAATTATTCCCTAGCTAATTTTGTTTTCCTATGGCATCTATCCAGCCAACAGCCAGTTACCCTTTACTTCCCGATGTGACGCATAATCAACCATACACTAGACCAACACACTTGTGGGCTCCTCTGATCTGGGGTCAGCAGAACGCGAGGCTCTCCGCGTGCCGACCATTGGATATCTGGAATAGCTGGTAACTTGGTCTCAAGGTCATTTGTATTTTAAGTTGAATTTTATGTATAGTCAAACACAAAAAACGTTTTCATCACGAAAAAAATGTTATTTTTCATACAAATGATTTTATTCTGAGCGAAATTTATTTCTCGGTCAAAAAAACGCGTATTAGTGCATGTAAAATAGCTTATGGAAATGTGTATAATGAAAATACCAGTTGAATGAAAATGAAAGTATCACTATAAATCATATTATGAAAGTGTAATATGATCATCACCTTAAAATGAGTAAGTAATGCATTATCCATTATGAATTTTTATTAAATGTTTGTAATTTAAAATAAACGAGAAAGGAAGTATCCTTATGAAAGAATATTGTGTCTACAATTTTTATTTACATTTAATTTCAATATCAACTACCAGCACTTACGATTCAGATCTATAATGGATCTCGAAAAAAAACTATTCATAACTGTGCGTAAATCTAAATCAGTGGCAAATTCCACCTTACAATTTGAAAACATGGTGTGTTGACAGAGCTGAATATAATAAATGATAAATATCGTGATGAAAAATTAATGTACTGTATTTTCTGACTCCAGAGATTCTGACAATGACAAAAGACGTGTCAATTATGTGGTGTCAAAACAGAGGGAGAATTCATTATTGTACCCTGTATCGTAAATATGATTCTTTTTACAAATGACAATTGATTAATTTCACCATTGTGTTTCTGGGCTTAACGATTTGAAAAGCAAATGAGATATGCTAATAACTCTACTGTATTGGAGAGCAATAAACTTTCAAGAATAAAACATATCAAAATAACCCATAAAATAAGCCTTTATATGCAAACGTACGTAATCATTATACATCGCATTGATTTTAGTTTTTGATTCTTCGCGGGTTGCGTAAACGTTAAGTAATATAATCTTACTACCACACAATTCCTTTTTACTTTAACTCTTCTTCTACTTATTCACCTCAAGAATATGATCTTGTACTATCGGTCGAAAAATCCATGATTAAGATTATGTCGATCTGTAATTGTGAACACACGTGAAAATTAAGATTTCTTAGTGCTGTTT
This sequence comes from Teleogryllus occipitalis, assembly GCA_011170035.1. Classification (NCBI taxonomy): domain Eukaryota; kingdom Metazoa; phylum Arthropoda; class Insecta; order Orthoptera; family Gryllidae; genus Teleogryllus; species Teleogryllus occipitalis. The sequence continues at coordinate 7,457 of BLKR01011187.1, forward strand.
CAAAACTGGATAACCTCGGTGCAGCAGGCGAGAAGGTACCCACAATCCACATGTCGTTATGAAAGGATGACACACCTACCATTGTCAGAATGGAAGCTTGTGAGGTGAAACTTGATAATTGTTTCAGAAGTAATAATTAATCGTTGTGTTTCGGTAATAATTACGGCATTTTATTTTTGTGGACACTTTATATAAAGGCCTTTTGGCATTTTTAACATTTTCTTAAAGCAAGCTGCATTTTTGTTATTTTATTTACTGTGTTTGAGTCCATTTATAAATATGGCATAACTCTAATTTTTCCATATGGACCGTTCATAAATATGGCATAACTCTAATCTTTCCTGTAACATGTAAAATGTTAAAAATTGCAAAAGGTTCAATAATTTTTTTAACCTTCCCTGTACCTCCAATATTAAAACGAGATATTTGTTTTTCGAAAAATCTTAACCCCATCTTTAAATGATACTATGAACAAGTTTTTTCAGTGTATTTGGTGAGTAATTTTGACAAAATGGTGAAATTATATATAATATTATCTTAAATATATATGGTATACTTATTTATCTACAATGATGTTTGTGCTGACCTAGATGAATCATTAACCAATCATAAAATACAGTTAATAGAGTTTTAATCAATCACTTTATTATATTAACGTCCCTACCCTTAAATCGCGGGAGAACGCGGAAAGGCAAAATATTAAGTCTACTTTCCGGTATAGTGAAGAGTTGTCGCAAACAGAACATTTAATATTCATTCAAATTATCCATTTCGTAATTCTAAGAAGAAGAATAGTTTTAGAGAGCCACACACTCCCATTAATTTCATGTTCGTTTTTAAAAAATTCATTTTGATCTTTTTTGTTCTGAATGATTACACACAAATATACGTGCACTTAAGTTTTGAATCAATATTAAGTGCTGTTTATCCTTTAAATTTATATTTCACATAGGCACAAACGTTATTAGTAAGAACCTAATAGTCGTGAACTAAAATCCATTAACAAATAAATGTGTGCGAAAATGAAAAGGAGTAGAGATACTTCCATAAAATATATCCCAACAAAATAATTGTTTATTCATGTGCATATAGGTGTGGAGAAATTCAATTAAGAAACTTTATTGCTAGTATACTTCCCGAAAGCAATGGCCAGTTTGCTTTTGAAATTGTGAAATGTATTTTTCTCTCTGCTCGTATAAATTTACGACTTCCAATGGCCCTCCAGCTTGACCTATAAACTTTTGCGTGTACATAGAAATAATTAATACGCAAATAATGTTAATAACTGCAAGATATTAAAGCGCCAGTTGTCAAAAATAAAATGTCTCGTTTGAAAAGTTCAGAGAGTTTTATACGATGACTATTCATTTTTGGAAATGTAAACCAATTTTACGGGTGTCGGCCAATCAAAGGACAATCTTCTTCTTGCATTTATAGTTTGAATTTTACCTGTTGTATAATATTGACACTGAAATGAGTACTCTATATGTTTTTCAATTAGGTATTTAGTATTTTAGTTCTGGTGCTTCCATAATTTTCAGGACATCTTGTTGTTACCTTTGATAAAATCACAATCGTTTACGACCAATTCAGTACACTTAACTGACTGGAGTTTATGGAGCATAAAATGCAAAAACAAATTAATTTCTTTGATCACAGAGAAAGTGCACATATCAAGTTAGGTAATTAGGAGAAAATCAAGATATTTTCCAGAAAATGGGGTAGCACATGACAGAAGCGCATAAATATTTCGAGCTTTTCGACGTCAAGAATTTAAGTATTGAAGGTAATTTTCCCTCTCACCCTTAACTATATTGAAAATGTATAACATAAGTTACAAAATAATCTCTTCGAAAATTTAATTTAATATTCAGGCATGAGTTGTCGCAACGTATGAGTATAAAATTAGATATGAGTTGACAATAGTAAATAGCGCGTATTAACTTACCATTGAGTACTGTTACTATCATTCTGCAAGAATTTCTGAGATTTTTCATATTCCTGCATAAGAATATAATTATATTAAACAATTGTAAGTGCTATAACATATTTTCAACAATTTTTTATATTCTGGCCAGCTTGACCAAATTTTATTTCCAATCGCTTCCTAATAGTTCTATGATCTTTTCAACAAATACGTTTCTACAAGAGATTTCTTCAACTTTTTGTATCACGCGTGGCTTTGAATTGTTTCTGTCCAATAACCTTAATAAATGTGTAAAATTACCTTCATGTTTGTTCTTTAGTTAATTTAAAAAGCTTTTTACATTAATTGTTCTATTCAGTTGTACTACATTATGATGCACTTTTTGTTCACTGAGAATAAATCATTAATTAACATTGTTCTTGAGATTTGTAACTATTGTGCAAAGGATTCATTATCCGTAAGGCAAAATCGAATACTCCAGAAGAGATATTGAAGCTGTAGTGTTATTGCATTTGAATTCAGCTCCCGTTTTCATAAAATAAAAACCATGGGTTATACAAGTTACACAATAAGAAACAAAATTGTAATAAGTTCCTTTTTTCTTGAAATATGTGCATCAAAAAGTGTTTTATCCGTTTTGAAAGTATAGAATGTTGCTAACAATTGTATTCGTATTCGAAATTGGGATATTGCCCTTTCGATAAGAATTATATTTAATTCAGTTTTGACTACTTGCTAAGTTTTTTGTATTTTCCTGTACATACAAATTTGAGTTTGTGTGCGTTTTGTAAACAGACTGTCCAGCCTGGTGAAAATTTATATCTGTAAGTCTCTGTTCAAAATGCAACCCAACGCATAATCTGCAAGAGATAACAGATTTTCCTTTAAATCCGCCTAACAAGTAATACTCACTGTACTCATTTCTTTAAATCTGCTCTTCTACATTGCCTGTATGCGAAAATTTAAGCTGAATTGCATGGCGGAAAGATTGAAAATTGTAGAAGTTACTTCTAACATTCTACCTGGGGTACAAGCTGAAAACGAATTCCTATAAATTGCCTTGAATAATGTAGCATCATTTTTTAACACTTGAGATATGAGATAAACCCCATGCTATTTGCAAATATTTAACATTTCAATACTTTTAGAAAAAAAGATTGCGATGTAGTACTAGGTTTTCCAAAAATATTATTTACACCTGTCTTGAAAAATCTGTCAGTTGTTGCATAGTGGGCATAGAAGGAAATGTAATATTTTCCTGAAAACCAAACAACAGCTTTGGCACACAAACAAGAGTTTTAAAAGAATATTCGACTCTTAAATTGTTCGATTTTTTAAATGATAAGTTATTATAGATTAATTATTATAAAATTAATATTTTCTTTTTTTTGACTTTGACTCACTATATTGTTCTTCGTTTTAATTTATCGTATACTACTTACGTAGACAGAGAAAGTATTGTAGTGGAAAAACGGAGATTCATCCACAGAAAAGTTCGTATTGATGTGCTCTAATATAAAAAATAGCGGATACATTTTCATTTATTATGACGTATATTGCTTCTTCTAACAATTGTTTACCTCCAAAATTGATATTCCTCCATCGATCTAGCCAAATTCGAGACCCTGCGAATTTGAAATGAATAGTTTGATTTTGGGGGGTACTTTACATAAACATTAACTATTTCACATGTAATTTATACAATTTAATGACACTTCTTAATTTCATTTTATTCAATTACTTAAAAATCTTTTGAAAATAATGACAGTTTCTGTGGTTCTGTTATGACAAAGAAATGTAAATATGTAAAAAAGTGAGATTTTACTTATTCCGGCAGATTGATGAAAGAGTTTCTTTAAATAAGAATAAAAATGGCGTTCAGCATGGGACCGGAGTCACAACATGTTACCTCCCTTTTGGATCCCACCTTGCGGTTCCTCTTCTCCTCGTACCGGGAGCGGTGGCTCAGTGCATCGACTGATATCACTGCAGTGCCTGTGACCAGGAGGTCTTAGGTTCGAGACCCGGCGGTGGCAGGATTTTCGACACTAGCCTGTCAGCTAGGTCGAATTCAGTCGCTGTCTGGAGGAGAATTCTAGCTAGTCTGATATATAGTTTTCCGTGGTATCTCCGATCAACACGAAGAGAATGCCGGAGCAGTTCCCTAACAAACGGGCCACGGACCGCGCGCGATCTGTCCTTCCTTTTCCTTGTTCTATCCTACCCCTTCCACACACACACAGTAACCTGCACTACACTACTACACTACTCCGAGAGACCGTTCGGGGGCTAAGAGCTTGTCCCGGCTGGGGCGATGCCCCACTGGTGGAGATACCTAGTTGAGCAAAACCCCGCCAGTCGACGGTAGTTTGGCGCCGGATCTCACCATCCAGTATGGGAATATCACCTACACCTCCCGAACAAAAAACGCATTAACTACACTTACGGGAAAATGACTTAAGCTGTGAACGCGTCCGGAATCATTAGCCAACCGATGGAGGTCGGTGCCAGATCTCGCCATCCAGTGAGAAAGATCACCGACATCTCTCGAGAAAAATCATGCACTACACGTACGGGACTAACGATGTCAGTAGCTGTCCCACCCGGAATCATTAATCGCTGAAGCAACCAATGGTCTCCTCGTGGCCGAGGGCGCGGTGCGGCGGTGGGGCGGTGGCATCTCTATCGAGCGCGGCGTCGCGTCGCCGGCCGAGGGGCCGGGGTTCGCGACCGGGCGGCGGCGGCGAGGCGCCTGTCGCCACGTGCTCTTGGCGCGATCAATACACGCCCACCGCCCACCAGCCACTCCATCCTTATTGTCTGCGCCCTCGCCGCGTTCTTGACGCCGCTCTCGCCCTGGCCCGTGCCTTGTCCTCGCCCTTGCTATCACCTTCGCCCTTCCCTTTTACCATGCCTTCACCTTCGCCCCAGCCCGCGACTATGACTTTGCCTTCGACTTACTGCTCGCCCTCATCCTCGCTCCTCGCTGGCGCCCGCGCTCTCGCCTTCGACTTTGCCTTCGTCCGCGCTCTCGCCCACTCTCTCGCCCTCATCCCTCGCCCTCGCTGCCGGCCGCGCCTTCGCCGTTGCCTTTGCTCTCGCTCTCGCTCTCGCTCTCGCCCTTGCCCCTCGCCCCTCGCCCCTCGCCCCTCGCCGTCATCTCATCCATGCCCTCGCCCTTCCCCTTGCTCTTGTTCTCGCCTTTGCTCTTGCCCTCGTCCGTGCCTTGCCCGTGCTCTCTCCCGCGCTCTTTCCCGCTCTCGCCCGCGCTCTCGCCCGCGCTCTCGCCCGCGTTTTCGCCCTCTTTCTCGCCCTAGCTATTGCTCTTGATCTGTCTGTGTCATCTACACTACATTAGTATCTCATCAGAAAATATGCTTAAGAAAGTTGCGCAAGTCGCATTTTAGGTTCCAGAGTTTACTTTCGTTTTTGAATTCTCGGAGCTGCTTGTCTATTTTGTACAGTAGGATTGAAATGGTGACAAAGTGTACAATATGTGTATTCGAATGGTATCAAATGAGCTTTCTTTTTATTTAAACTTCCAGTGAAATCAGTATTTGAAGAATCATCTAATGTTACACTGATTTCTCGCTCAACCCACTATCGTGATACAGTCTAGCGCACTGACAGAGGAAGGAGTCATTGCGGTTTTTTCAGTGATGGGCCATCAAGCAATCGTATCAACGTTCATTTTATCTCATCTCACCAGCAATAAATCCTTCTCGCTGACCCGCTGAGGGAAATGGGATGTAGAAGAAAGCTGCCATTGCAACGTTGAGAAAACATTGGTGATAGGATTCTTTCTCACGAACACGCAAGGAATGGTAGTTGGAAGAACAATTTCTTGGCTGACCGGGAGACGGATTGGGAGTCGGGTTTTGTCAGCCAGCATCCTATGTGCAGCAGGGCGGCCGACCTCAAATCCACATGCCCGGGACACGGGTCGGGAGGTTAGAGCTTGCCTGGTGGGGGCGGTGCCCCGCTGGTAGGAGATAGCTGGTTGGGGAAATCCACGATAGCCGACGGTAGGTCGGCGCCGGATCTCGCCATCCAGCGGGGGAAGAACACCCCCACCTACCCTAAATATAAAGTCTCCTGTTTATTGAGCAAGTTTTCTGTGCAAGGGATTTTCTTGGGCCGTAATCCATGTAGGTTTTCTCGTGTAAAAAGACGAGAGATATATGTGGCATTTGATCGCCATTTCTATTGCTTTACCATTCCTTTCTTTCTTGTTTCTCTTTCTTTCTCGTTTCGTTTTTAAGCTGCCTTTGCGTTTTTAAGGAATTTGTGAAAACTCTTTGCTGTAGGGGCTCCTAAACGTCCACTCGCTTACTTACTTCCTGCCTGAAAAATAGCATTGTGTAACGGTTTACTTCACACCTCGGTAATCTCTCTATAACAAATCTGTGTCTTCTCAACGGACATTTACAATAAACATTGTTTTACATTTTTATCTGAATTTCAATGACAATTTAGCAAAGCCGTGTCTTTGCAATGCTGCCAATAGAGAAAAAAAATTGTGCTCGAAGCTAGTAGCTTTGATTAGTATTATTGATTAATTTGGAGTCTAAGAAATCAACGATTTTCCATGCAAGAAAACAACGGACGACGAAGATTCACACATTTCTTAGATAATAGTTGTCATTCATAACTGACAAGTTTTTAATTTTTTGTATGTTTAAGTCACACACTTGTATTTCACTCACGCACCTTCCCACAATATATCTCATGTAATTACTCTAATGATTCTTTATGATTCTTTTGCGGTCGTCCACTCCCTGTCTTTTGAGTCATTTTATAGATGTGTAGTGGTATAGATGGGTATTAATGACGATGCTGCGGTAGTGATAGAATGCGAGACAGGGAAAATGAGAGAATCCTCAGAAAACCCGGAATCTCCTTTGTTCACCAAAAATTCCACCTTAATCGACAGGGATTTGAATCCTAATACTAGAGCCGGATTCAAAGATACCCTGTTCCCATCTTTTTCGGCGACGGAACCAACTCGCCAAAACCGCAGTCAGAGAATGCTAGCTTTTGTAACTTTACCACTTTATTCATAAAATTGAATAAAATTCTATAATAAATTATTTTCTCTTTTGCAAACAATGTCAGGGCGCTTATCACAAAAATGCGAAAGAAGTCGAAACTACCATCAAACTGCTCCCAGATCGCGTTCCGTCGATATTTCTGAGAACAATCGAGAATATGCGGCACCGACAGCTCCGATCCTTGACAAGAGACCCACGTGTAGATTTCACAAGTAGACAAGGAGCGTGCGTGTTCTCCGATACTGCGAAAGAAAGCCAGTGAGAACGATCGATAATAGAATACGTTTTGTGAGACTTTACCCGATACCCAGACGTAGAAAAAGAACAGTGGGATCATTCCTACGGTTAACCCTAGAGTCTGTGATGGTAATTACTATGCTCTGTGTCGTGCAACAAACGTCTGTGGCAACGAAGAATGGATGTGCGTTTCTTGCGATGCAATTTCCCCACTGGCAGAATTTACGCGCCTCTTCTTGTGACAAACGTTTCAACTTAACGGCCGCCATTAAGGAACGTTTTCCTAGCGAGCACACGTAATAAAGTACGGAACTCGTATCAAAGGTGGAATAGTTTCGCCGGGATGATTCTTTCCGGTTAAATGTGAAGAAGATTAGTTTTCTATTCAAATCTACGATATAGTTTTTGAAAACTTCGTCGACGTTTGTGAACGATTGGTAACAACAAGACTGTGAAATGAGGTCACCATACTGAGTGTATGTTCATTATTAAGCAAAGGAATTTTCTCCAGAAATATATTTGGTTATTACTAATAATTTTTTAATTTAATTAATACTCCAGTACTCGCGTGGGTTATATAGATATCTCACAGCCTGTTTTTTTGCATTTTCTTCCCACATATGGTGTTAATATTTCTGTATTCTTGCATTAAGCCGTAAGGAATACATTTTGATTTGTTGCATGCAATGTCAATTACAATGATGGCTGGTTGATCTGCGTACCCCACAGGAGAACGTGTGTAACTTATCAATCACATAAGATGTGAATTTTTAAAAATTAATGAAAAATAAATACAACATAAATATAAACATTATAACGTAACTATTAGGTGTATTAGACTTTTCTTAACTCTACAATTTTAACTGTATTTTCTAATAATCTCACAAAAATAAAGGTTCCAACTTAAAGCTTGTGGCGAATGTTTTCTTTAAGGTATGTCATTTTAGGACAAGCTCCCCTATATAATGCGCCTAGAAGCCTTAAAAGGGTAGAGAGAAAATGCCAAGTGAGGCATTACACTATTTGTTCCTATGCAGGAAGCACCGGCTGAAAATCTTATTTGTTGGGAAGACCAGTAAATCCCCCACAGGTTGAACTTGACAGACATTATTCCATGGTCATTGAATGTGACCCTTACCAACAGACTTTCCGCAAATAAATTCTTCTTTCGTTCAGTTTTACAGTCTGCCTTCACCTTCTGTATATTCCTCCATCTCTTTCTTGAAACATCGAGTTTTTTCGCAGAGGATCCGTGAAAACAAACTTCGATATTCCTTTCTAGATCCATTTGCGACATATGTTGTTTTAATTTTTCTCTTCAAGTTTCCACTCATTCATCTTCGGATTAGATGTACAATTACCTAATTTCAGAGGACCATACTTTATCATTTAATCATTTTCTAATATTATTTTGTAGTGGCTATTTTTGCAACAGAAAGATTTGTTTTCAGAAATGTCTACTTTAGTTTCAGGTGTGTACGTAATAATAGTGTGGTTTTTTAATTCACTTTTTACATTTACTTTTAGAAACTTACTTCTCAAAACATTATAATTTATGTTTCCTGATATTTTGGTAACTTTATCTGTTTGATCAATGTCAGAGTTCAAATTGCATTGCTGGTAATTTAATAATAAAATTATTTAAAATTATTGCTATATATCCTGGTGAATGACAGGAAATCAAAGATGTACAAAAAGAAACCCAGCAACTACTGTCACCAAAATAAAGGAAGCATTACGAAACAATGAATTATAAGTTAATGAAGTTTTTGAAATACAAGGTAAAAGATTTTACTTTGCAACCAAAAAAGGAAAGTATCTCTCCGACGATTCTTAACAATATATTTGCAGGTTTGATTCACTGGATCAAAAATGTTCTGGATATCACGTAACAACGGAAGCACAGCAACTAAGGATTTGCCAGAAACATCTCATTAGGAACATTTGTTCGTATAGAGATTCATAATATTCATATGTTTCCATACTCCCAAATATACACTGTAATTACACACAATATATAATTTATATTCTATACTTATGTTTTCGTAATAACAACACTTGGTTCTTGTATGTTTCATTATTTTCTTTTAGAAATTTATGTAATCGTTCCGGAGATCAGTCTTGGGAGTTTGTAGAATATGTCTTTTGATAAAACAAATTCATGACAAGTGTCATGCAAAAGATAATTTACATGTTGGTTGATTTGTAATATAATTACTACATTTTATCAAACCATTATAGATAATTAAAAACAGAGACCTAAATGTAAAGATAAGGTAAATTTATTTAAATTGCAATTGCGTATAACCCGGTGGCAGTTGTAATTACATAAATAAGGTAATATAATTTCATGAAAATAATATAATTGTAATGATAATAAATAATAATAATAATAATAATAATAATAATAATAATAATAATAATAATATAAAATCTAACGATTCGCAAAACATTAAATTAATCAAGAAAAAGTAAACGATTACACTAAAACGACTCTGAATGTTTGTACAATTAAAACCACACTGTACTGGCACTGCATTGTCCATCACTTTACTGCAGTTCACTTCACTTCACTTCCATTCCCTAAAACACTTGAAACATCCTTAATTATTTTTCTTCTTTATGCCGCACGACACCTCACTTAACAATATAACACTTACACGTCGCTATACAACCTACTACTCTTAGTTAAGGCCCTCATTTACTTAGAAATATTCTAAATTAATTTCTTAAACTGTTAAACACTTCGTATTAAAAGGCTTTGGTAGGCAAAATATATTATTCCGTTATCATTTGATATGTGAAAGAAATTTCCCCGATATCCGTTCTCTGAAGTCTTAAAGTTATTTTGTGCCTGGGATTCCCTCTACTAATGTGAATGTAAGAGAAAGTGTTGAAATGCCAGGAGCCTTATACGACAATAACACGTTCCCTCCCATTTCACTCGACCTCTCGAGGAGCCGTGTCAACGCCCCCGCTTTGCTCGGCCGGGTGTCTCGTCCCGTCCTGTCTGCCTGCGGGCGGCTCTCTGTGAGCTATTGCCCCGGAAATGACGTAGCGCACACTGGCGCCTTCCGGCTCCGTCGGCGACGGCGACATCTTGCTCCTTTCCCCCAATCCCACACCCCTCCACCTCCTAGGGCGCCCGCGTAGAGACGATGCTTGCATCACGCCTCCCTCTTTAGGGTTAGGTTGGCTGGTTGGTTGTTAGTGAATCCGGGTGCGTCAACTGCTTTGGTCATTAGTCCCGTAAGTGTAGGGCATGCTTTTTCCCTCGGGAGATGGCGGTGATCTTTCCCCGCTGGATTGCGAGATCCGGCGCCGACCTACCGTCGACTAGTGGACTTTTCCCCCTAACCAGGACTCTCCCACCAGCGGGCCACCGCCCCAGCCGGGACAAGCTCTAAGCTCCCGACCGGTCTCCTGGAATGTGTGGTAGTGTAGTGCATGTTAGTGTAAGTGTGTGTGTAAGGGATAGGACAAGGAAGATAAAGGAAAGATCGCGCGCGGTCCGTGGCCCGTTTGTTAGGGTACTGCTCCGGCATTCGCCTGGTGTTGATCGGAAAAACCACGGAAAACTACCGATCAGAGCAACCGACCCCTAGAATTGTCCTCCAGACAGCAGCTGAATTCGACCTAGCTGAAAAGCTAGTGTCGAAAATCCTGCCGCCGTCGGGTCTCGAACCTACAACCACCCGACCTGAGGCGCTGCAGTGATATCAGTTGATGCACTGAGCCACCGATCCTGGTTTTAGGGTTAGGGATACGACAGTGACAACAGAAGCAACATGATTCAAAATATCGCTGGTTTTATTTCGTCCTAATACTAATCAAATAAGACACTTTTAATTATTTTTGTTGAATAATTATTGTTTTTTCGAGAGTTGTTTCACCTTTGGTGGATTATTTTTGATTCGTTATTGATAAATTACATAGTTTTTTCTTTGTATTTTTGTTTCAAAAACCTACATTCTAGGAGATAATATAAGCCATGTTGCAGCAATAGTATTTTCTGATATTTGTTGTTACAAATATACGAAACATTGATGCACTAAGGACACTCTCTTCGAGAAAAGATATCTGAAAAACTACTCAGCATTCTGAAAGCGATGCAGATGTTTCTTTCATTCCTGGGACGTAACGCACCCTTTCAATAAAGTCTTTTGTTCGTCGTTTAATCAACAATAGCTTTTAAATTATTCTGAAATTTTAGTGCAGTTAATTAATATATAAATTCATTAAAGTATTTGTATTAACACTGTCATACATATTTGAAACCAAAATGCTTCGAAACTGTAGCTCGGATGGTTCTTGGACAGCGTGCTATCTTTCCGTGGTACGATCCCTGCTTCGATTCCTGGTCGGGGCAAAAATAGAGCTGTAACTTTCAATTACAATCGTCTCAGTTTCTATAGCTATGTGACGAAAGAAAACCTCTGGCAAGTTAAGTATGATAGATACGGTGATGGAAATTCGACATAATCGCCACATGTCTCTCTTACCCTCAGTCGTGGATAATAAATAAAAACAAGGGCGAGATCTGAAAACACCGCTAACTGACGAAACTCCAATTAATCGGACCCTATAATGCCAAATACATTCATATGTTCAAATATGTCCAACTGTAGTTACGGTAGTATGTTCCTGTCAGTCTCTAGTCCAATACGCAACCATTTCTCTTCCTTCTATAGATCAACAATAGCTTCTTGTTCATGTGAAAGTAGCTTTTAAATAATTATTTAAAAACAGTTAAAAGGGAAGTATGGAATTGTTGCTCTGTAAATCACTGTTTAATATTAAATTTTATTCTCTCCTATGATTTTTCATTTTCATAAGTTGGCAATGTCTAGTATAAATTCGATTTGACTCCCGTATTTTCTTTCTGCATTCAATATTCTTTTAATTGAAAGTGAATGATTGACAAATAGTTTATGGCTGCATGCGATAAAACTGTTTATGTTATCATGGTTTTCAATCGTATTTGAAGAGAGACAGTGCTGACAATAGCATGACTTGCTCCAATGCCGCGAGCCAGTACCTCTGGTGGCAATGTATATAGCGTGAATTTTTTATCAATTACTCCTCAGAATGCGCGGTGACGTACGTTGTCCTTAATATCGGATGATTTCTAAAAACATACTATGAATCGAAAACAAGAAAGAAGGTAATTTGGCTGTAAAACTTCGTCAATAACTAGAAAAACCTATGCCCTCGAACATTTTTCCATAAGAGGCTGTACTAATTTAAACGTCTTGTATTCACACACAGGACCCGTAAAGGCCAATTTTTTTACTTTATCTTTTGAAGAACAGAAATTTTTCTTCCATTCAAAGAATTTTTTGTGGGTACTTCACCGTGATAGATAGAACGAACATATTGCCTTAATAATGAGTCGTAATAGTGGTAGATAAACGAAGAAAGTGACAGCGTAGGTTTCCGCGGCCGGAGTCAGTAAATAGTTGTCTATCCGGAAGTCACCACGTCCTTGGCACAGGTGCCAACGTTTTGGTCCCCAATTATGCGATTATCCTCATTTCACCCTGAAAAAAGTCGCAGAATCCTTCAACTAGCCGAGATCGCTAAGGCAGTAGTGTCGTAGTGATCTCAGACCGAAAGGTCGTGGGTTCGAGACCCGCCTCGGGCAAGGTTGTATTTGTGTTCATCCTTTCACCCCTTATCATCAATCACCATATCGTTTCATCCACATAGTTACCATACCGTTAACAGCAATAGTGGTCTCTAATGACCTAAATGTTAATGCAACCTTAAATAACGAATTAAAAATAAAGGCACAGAATGAAATGTTGGCACCTGTGCCTAGGACCCGGCGTCTCTCGGAAGCATGTTTTCATTTTCCTCTAGAGTTGTGAATGGGACTTATTTAGAGTTCTTTGATTGGTCAGTGATGACGCTCGAAACAATCCTCATCTGCTGGCTCGTTCTCGGAAAGGTACGTTGTACGGCGCTTGTAAAAACATGTTTATTTGGAATGTTTATCAAGGTTTGTTGATGTATAAATGAGTGTGGAGCTAAATTTTCAACTGCCAGGCGTGAAATAAATGAAAGTGGCAATCGTTTTTGTAAATGCGAAAGTCAAAAGTGAAGTAATATATGGATATCAGATGAGTTTCTGATTTAACATGCTAATTCAATTAACATTCATTGTCAGAACTTTTTCTCAAAATTGGTTTTGTATGAATCATTGTTCTGATATAATACAACTCAGAGAACAAGATCATCAATATCCATTTACAACACTATTTCCTAACCTTACATTTAACATTTGCCCAATAAAAATAAGAAATTATAGAATTGATTGTAAATTATTGTCAAAGTACAGCAGTCCTGGGAATAAAACCAATCTGAAACAATAAAATATAAATGCTATCAACTCAGGCGCACGATAAGAGAAACGAATTGTAAGTTGAAATGATAATCGATTGATTGTATATTAGGTAACAGACAGGAATCAAACATAAATATGACTTATGAAAAGACGATATCATTTGGGTGATAGTGTATGCATTTTTTACTAATAAGTTTAGCTTAAAATAATCACACATAAAGGTATAACAAAAACTTATTTTATTTAGGTAATGGACAGTTGAATAAAAGTTTGTTTTTTTTGAATTGATTTTCTCTAGCACCTGACACTCTTCAGTCTCGCGTGTCGGAATCACTGATCAGAATGCTGTTAATATGACCCAGAAATAACTCCAGCGGAAGAAGAAAACATACCTCCTAGTCAGACAAGTATTCACACGGAGTGAGTGTTAGGGTGTGCTCTGTCCTTCTGCGCATGACTGTACCAAGCATTCCGCGAGGGAAATGGCGTGAAGGCCGGAGGGGTGGGGGAGAGGGGCATTGCGGGGTGAATGCAGCTTACGGCCGGGGGTTCGAAGATGATGAGGGTTGCTGGTAATCGCGTGTAATCCCCAGACAAAGGAGCGCCGTCGGGGCGAGGAAGGTGTCTGCTCGTTGCCCTTCCCCCTTCCCCCTCCACCCCCTCCTTTGTCCCTTCCACCTTCCTCTTTCGTCGCAGCCGCCTTGCAGGCCGGCCAGCACTCGCTGAAGGAACGGGACAATCGAAATGCTTTCTGTGGCCGAATCATTTTTAGAAACCGGGAGCGGTGGCTCAGTGCATCATCTGATGTCACTGCAGCGCAGCTGACCGAGAGGTCCTAGGTTCAAGTCCCAAAGGCGGCAGGATTTTCGACACTAGCTTTTCAGCTAGGTCGAATTCAGTCGCTGTCTGGAGGAGAATTCTAGCGGCCGGCTGCTCTGATAGGTAGTTTTCCGTGGTTTCTCCGATCAACACCAGGCAAATGCCGGAGCAGTACCATAACAATCGGGCCACTGACCACGCACGATCTTTCCTTCCTCTTCCTTGTCCTATCTTCTCCCCACACTTACACTAGCATGCACTACACTACCACATATTCCGGGAGATAGGTCGCGAGCTTAGAGCTTGTCCAGGCTGGAGCGGTGCCCCGCTGGTGGGAGAGTCCTGGTTAGTGAGAAACCCCTTTAGCCGTCGGTAGGTCGACGTCGGATCTCGCCATCCAGCGTGGGGAAGATCACCACCATCTCCCGAGAGAAAATCATGCACTACACTTACGGAACTAATGACCTAAGCCATTGACGCGCCCAGAATCACTAACAACCAACCAACCAACCAACCATCTTTTTTAGGACATTTTCGTTCACGACCAAAAGAACACTTATTGGTGTGCACAGCAATTACATCGCCGGCTGGTTCGGTTTGTCTCACTATGGTGTATTGGAGTCGCGCAACAGCGATTTTCATCTGAGCCTGCACCGGCTTGCGATACATTTGTTGTATCGGCACAAAAGGGGAGAATTCGGAAAACTAGCGTGGGTCCGTTGAATTCTATTTTAATATCGATAAAAGTGCAACTAAGATCTTTGTATTGATTCAACAAACCTTTACTGATACATCTATGAGCCCAATCCAACGGTTTGAGTGCTGTAACCGATTTAAATCGGGAAGAACATTGCAATCTTCCTGACCAAAAACAGCTCGGATGACTGGGTCCAACGTGAGAGATATGCTCATTTCTTTTTTCGACAGACAAGAGCTTATTCATTAGGAATACGTCCCTGAAGGGCAAACAGTTACTACAGAATACTATGTCAAGATTTAGAAGTGGCTAAGACGCACTGTGATGAGGAAAAGGCCTGACTTGTGGAAGGATCGAAAATTTGAACTCAACCATGACAACACGCCAGCTCACATCTCGTTCCTTGTGACAAAGCATTTGGCAACAAACGTCCCAACCGTGATCCTGCAACCTCCCTATGCTCCTGATGTGGCTCTAGACGACATTTTCCTGTTTCCGAAATTAAAATGCACTTTCATAGGTCACCAATTTGACTCATTTAAAGCATCAAGAAAAATTGTACAGTGGACCTTAAAGCGATTTCGAAAGCAGTTTTTCAGATGATAATTGAAAGCTTGAAGAAACTCCGGAAACGGTGTGTGGCTATCCAAGGAATGTAGAAAGGCGACAAACACGATTGAGATGTACTTTTCATTATAGACTTGTTATTTAAACAGTTTAGTCTTTTTTTACCTCACGCTGTATTGTGGATGCTACTGAAACCACTCAACAACACACGCCCCAGGCACATTTAACGAGATTGTTTCCTTGTTCACGGATCGATGGAGCTGAAAACATGTGTATAATAACACGGTCTCTAACAACCTAATTACACCCAAAGAACTTAGGTAATTACTAGGGCGAAGGTCGTGTGTTGACGCATGTGAAACTTTGCAGTAAGAAATATCCGAGAAAGTGGTCGTCAGGCGTTTCAATCTGTTCAGATAATACAGTGAAGCACGTTCAAACAGCCACCTTGATTATGCGGTTACCATAACAGGCCATTTTTCGAGGAACAGACTGGTCCCTGGTGTCGAGAACTGCAGCAAGCCACATTTTGTAAAATTAGTTATAATTCCTTATGCATTATTTAATGGGAGTCAAGTCATCAAGCTTGCTTTTCCGGCTGATCACGCAAACTTTTCTACGCTTCCTTCGCTATCTAGCAGCAAAAGAAGGAATCACTTGGGCGACGAAACGTGGTAATTATAATTTAGATCAGAAGCTGCTTTTAGGATCGAGGTTCCTTTATATTAAGGAAATCTACAACAAGGGTCAGTCAGCTTTACATCACTTTCGAAAGTGTGCGTAAGAAGGATAAAAAATTAAATGTACTTAAAAATCCACGGCGTCGATCGGAACGCGGTGAAACATCTCATATATATCTAATTGTTTTACTGCAGAAGACACTAAAATAGGTGTCACCATTTTGAAATCAAGTCTGTTTCACCGGTTTGGAAGCCCGACTCACGTTTATGCCAGTCTCTCGACGCCGCGACATGCGGCCAACTGTCGACATTGCCGGGGCCTTTTTTAAAATCAATGCTGCAATAGTTAATAGGATTGAGTCATCAGTCTAGGAGCGGCTGCTACGAATGTCCCGTAAGCGTAGTGTCATATCCCGAGAGGTGGTGATGTTCCTTTTAGGCTGTATCGAGACATCCACCCACCCCCCAACCTTGACATGGGAAGGAATGTTATTTCCCCATGCAGATATCTCCCTCCAGCGGCGTAGTGCCTTTGCAGGGACACGATATACGCCACTAAAACTGACTTTCCGCCAAGTATGGTAGTGTACTGAATGTAAGTGTATGTGTATATATATATATATATATATATATATATATATAGTGTGTGTGTGTGTCTGTGTGTGTGTATGTGTGTATGAGAGGAGATGGTAGGTCTAACTTGAGGGATGATCGCGCTCAGCCCGTGGCCCGTTTGTCAGGGTACTGCTCCGGCATTCGCCTAGTGCTGATCGGAGAAACTACGGAAAACTACCAATCAGAGCAACTGTTCTCTAGAATTCTCCTCCAGGCAGCGGCTGAATTCGACATCGCTCTGTAGCCAACGTCAAGAAGCCACCACGAACGGGACTCAAACCCTAGGACATTCCGGAAAAAAGATTATGTAGGGGCAAGAGCTACAGCTGTCGGTAATAAGTTGAAAACAACCTCGTTCGGAAAACTTAAAGCTAACGCTGGGCTGTTGCCGTTGGCGCTATCCACTGAGCGAAATGGCGAAGAAAGCGAGTTTTCTACCTCACGACGCGTGCGGAAAAGAAAAAAGGGCGCGGATCAGGGTAGGGATGCGGGCGGCCCTTTTATCTTCCTCCCCGCGGCCAAAGGACGCCACCAACGCCACCCTTGAGAGCGCAAAACGAGAAAAACGAGAGCGAGAAAAGAGAGCGGACAAGGTAAGAGAACGTGAGAGAATGAAAAAAAAATGTTGGAAAAGGGAGTGAGAAAAACATCATATGGGGAAAAGGCAAACTCACCGGAAGCCCAGAGTATGAGATGGAAGGCAAAATGTGTGTGAGAAAGGCAGACGGAGAGAGAGAAGGGAGAGTGAAACAGTGTGAAGGCGAGAGAGAAGTGTGTGTAGAGAGTGAATGACCAAGAGAACGAGAGTGTCAAAGAACGAGATCTATAGAGTAGAGAGAAGAGACAACGAGATGAGGGAAAGTAAGAAAAGAGGCACACAGTGTGAATGCGAGAGAGCAGTGTAAAGAAGCGATTGATTGCCTCCAGGAACAGTTGCCATCTATCCGCCTCTGTGCTTCTTTCCAAATTTCTGCCCCAGGTTTATCAGGGAGTTACAATGGAGAAGTGGACGTGTTCCTCGGCATATGGAGCGACGGTCGACTCTAAGAAGGTGCTTGTGCACAGTCAAGTAAAAACTGACGATTTTTATGGAAGATATATGAAACAAAATTGCAAAATATATTGATATAATAATAGATCTGTGATGACTTGCATGGAGAGACTTAAGAATATGAATAAATAGAATCAAGGAAGAAAGAAAATACTAACAATAAGAGTAAGAAGAAGGTGATGGCGGCAATAGAATCGCCGAAAAATAAAGAGAAAGAGAGAGCCCAAACAGCCTAAAAGAAAGATCCACGATAAGAGCAAGAGAGGAAAATAAAAAAATTGAAAGAAACGTAGGAAGAAAATAATTAAGAGAGACGTATTTAAAGAAAGAGGAGCACAGATAGATACATGGATAGAAACAAAAAGGTAGGTACAGGTACAGATAGAGACAGGTACATAGATAAACGAGAGAGAGAGAGATAAACGAAAGAGTGGTGTGTGTGTGTAGGGGAAATACTAATTTACCATTTTTTTGGGCCGTAACAAAACTTCTCATCCCTTTCTCTTTTTTCCCCATCACTTCCCTTACCTCGTCTCCTACTACCTGTTTTTTCCTACTCCCTCTCCGCCTTCCTTTTCATCCACGCATTTCCCCCTTTCTGTCATCCGCCACTTCCATTCTCCCCTACCTCGTGCTTTCTCCTGCTCTCTCCTTGCATTCTCTCCACGCTTTCTGCGCATGAAATTTTGGCGCCGGGGGCTCTGGGAGTCCAGCGCTGAAGGTCGTCGACGCCGCCGCTGGTGCCAGTCGCGCTCCAGCCGTCGTGGAAAGGTCGGGGCGGCGCG
Source organism: Teleogryllus occipitalis (assembly GCA_011170035.1). Classification (NCBI taxonomy): domain Eukaryota; kingdom Metazoa; phylum Arthropoda; class Insecta; order Orthoptera; family Gryllidae; genus Teleogryllus; species Teleogryllus occipitalis. Next base: position 26,232 of record BLKR01011187.1, read on the forward strand.
AAACGGTGTTGCCAGACTGCCATTATTAACCCTTCAACAGGAAATACCGTGTGGATTTGGGATAATGTTTTCACGTCTATTCGTGAATATTCATACCTAGACGTCAGAGAATGTCGTATCAGCGTAATTGATTGGTTGATTGATTGGTGATTCAAATACGTCAACAGCTAAGGTCTCTTACTGGGCTACGATCTTCCCCCACTGGACGACGATTTTCAGCACCACTATTGTCGGCTTTCCCAACAAGGTTTCTCCTACTAGCGGGGAATGACCGCAGCCGGGACAAGCTCTAAGCTCCCAACCTGATTCCCGGCATGTGTAGTGTAGTGCATGTTGCAGTGTGTATAAGTAATGGGTGAGGCCAGGAAAAGGAAGAGAAAAGAATGATCGTGGTTGGTTCGTGCCCTATTTGCTGTCGTATTACTCCAGCATTCTCGTGGTGTTGATCGGAGAAACCACGGAAAACTACCGATGAGAGCAGCTGTCCACCAGAATTTTCCTCTCTCAGCGAGTGAATTTAACCTAGTTGACAAGCTAGTATCGAAAATCTTGCCACTGCCGGCACTCACACCTAGGACATTCCGGCCGGAGGCATTGCAGTGTCAAAAGTTGATTCCCTGAGCCCCCTCTCTCACACTGGATAATTTGATCCGGCGTCAACCTACAAGCCGACTTTTAGGGCTCCCTTACAAAGTATCTCCCACTAGCAGGGCACCATTCCAGCCGAGACAAGCTATCCACACAGGACTGTCCTCTCCACAAAAAGAGTAAAACACCCTCTGGGAGGGATGATATATCGTTTTCCTGAACGTACAACTGGAACGCGTAAAGAATATTAATGATACCTCGCAACGGAGAGCGCTCTAAATTTGAAGCTTTGCTTATCTTTTTATTTGTTTATTTGTAAGAACAAAGGTTTGAAAAATGTAATTTTTAGCGAAACGGAAGAATATAAAAAGTTGAGTTAAAAACTAGAAAGTCAGTAAAAATATATATGTACTTTAAAGTAAATATGTGTTCATCAATTACGATTGAATATTAACAGATTCATGTTTAAATATGGTAGCATTTTGTAATAATATAATCTTCATGGAGATGTAAATTAATTAGTCCAAGAGTAATGAGATAGAAGTATATAAATTTAAATTAACATTTCAGAAGTAAAATTAAGAAATCATGAGAAACGAAACCACTGAATTACAAATTCAGTCGCTGTCTAGAGGAGAATTCTAGCGGCCGACTGCTCTGATCGGTAGTTTTCCGTGGTTTCTCCGATCAACACCAGGCGAATGCCGGAGCAGTACCCTAACAAACGGGCCACGGACCGCGCGCGATCTGCCCTTCCTCTTCCTTGTCCCATCCTCTCCCCTTACACACACACTCTTACACTAACATGCACTACACTAACACATATACCGGGAGACCGGTCGGGGGCTTAGAGCGTGTCCTGGCTGAGGGGGTTCCCCGCTGGTGGGAGATACCTGGTTGAAGAAAATCCCGCTATCCGATGGCATATCGGCGCCGGATCTCTCCATCCAGCAGGGAAAGAACACTGCTCCCTCACGATGAAAAAACATGCACTACACTTACAGGACTAATCACTTCGGTAGTTGACGGGCCCGAAATCACTAATGACCTGCCAGTCTCATTCTAGGCTCTCTGAGTGAGAAAAGGTCGTTACTCGTGGCTTCTTGGAGATATGCAACAGTCAATTGATGGAGGTTGGTGTCGTTTTCGTGAGACGCATTGTCCTTCAATAGCATATTCACTCACCGAACACACGCCACCACTAAAAAGTGTGTAAGTCTTTCTTCTTGTGGTATGTAAAGCCGGCTGTCGCATGTTGTAGATTTTCTGCACGTAAAAGAACATCAAACCTAAGAAAAGCATCTGAGCAAAATTCAAATCCTCATTTCATCGCCCTGATACCTTCATTCTCTGCTAGACGATGAAAGAAGCGTAAGGACTAGTGGCCAAGCCTCGTCACGGAAAATAAGGTCTCATAATTTGAATTGAATTGGATTATTTTGTGCTTCAGGCACAAAATAAATTTAAGAGCGCAGAGAACGGATGTCGCGAAATTCTCTTTCACAAATCGAACTATAAAGGATTGGAATAGATTGCCTGCAAAAACCTTTGAACCCTTTCCTGGAAGTGTTCAACAATTTAGGAAATTAATGTAGTGTCTTTTTAAGTGTATGAGGCAGAAAGATAATGAAGGAAATGTTTTTAGTATTATAATGAAGTGAAGTGAAATGAAGGATAGTGCTGTGCGTTCTTTATTGTATAAACACTCAGTGCGGCTTTAGATGATAGATTTTTCTTTTCTTTTTCATGAAATTTAATGTTTTAAGTACCATACGTTTTTATATTGTTATTACTGTTATTGTTATTATTATCATTTTATCATTATTATTGCCATTATTATATTATTTGCATGACATCTATTTTCTTATTTATGTAATTGACTGCCACCGGGTTACACCCAATTGCAGTTTAAACTAATTTATCTTTATCTTTAACCTTCGACGTTGAAAGGGGGAGCTCAGAGGGAAAGTTACCCAGTGACAACCGAAAGTTATGGTTGGGCATATCTCACAATAAAAATATGCTCGCATGCGCAGGGAAGCTTTTTGATCTTGCTCAACAAAGTTTAGAGAGTGCGTTCTGTAGATCTTTTAATATGTTCGTTCAGCCAGAATTTATGCAAACAATTATCTTAGTAATGATTTGAATTTATTTTTGAAAATATCATGTTCCGGGCATTATAGTTTTCATAAGTGTTTTTATATGTTTTTCGTAATAATGCACTGTTAAATTGAGAGACTTCACGGCTGATTTTAGAAATAACGGACATTGTTGGTTGCAAACGTCAGATATCACCTTGGTTTATGAACTTTGAACCGCGTGTTTTCTCTATTCACGCGTAATGATGTCGGTGTAATGATTTGGTGTGAGTTTTATATTTAAAAATTTAATGATTGCTTTTACGTTGTTTACTTAAAGAATTAAGTCCTAACCTCCCTCCTCTTTGTGGAGATCTGTGAGTATCCTCTGTCGTTTTTTGCCCGACGCTCTCTTTCTCGGGTTTGACGGCCTACGTTGGCATCGTTGGCCGGGGATTCCCCATTTCCTTCCTTCCTTTCTTCCTTCCTCTCACCCTTCCCATGGCTTACCAGAGTTCTGGAAGCACGCAGTGGAACAAACGGGTCTGAAATGGGGCCTAAGAAAAGGTCAGTTGAATTTATGTGTAGTTTCTGTACGCATCAGTCGTAATAAATAATGTCATATTCTTGATGCTTGTGCACTGATTTTTATTTACATTTTAATAAACATAAGTGATCAACTTATATCGTGATTTAATAATATTTATGCAACGATTGAAATGTTTGATTACAATTATCGTTTATTGCGCTATGTACTGCAATACAGGGCCAAATGAAAAAAATTAAGTTTTGAGATGAGAGTGATAAAATTTTTTCCGAAGGTTTAAATGCACGTATTATACGCAATCAACATGTAAAGCATTTGTCGTCAATATAACGAATATAAATAATAATAATAATAACAATAATAATAATAATAATAATAATAATAATTATTATTATTATTATTATTATATAGTATTATAATATACTTATTAATAGCGAATCTCTGGCCAAGAGAACTGAAGCCTAACAACGTAGGTAAGTGATGGTTTCTTCACCAGACTCTATTTAGTCTTTTATTTTTAGTACAAGGTCTTTTCTTTTGAGGATAACTGTTTTACATAAAAATTACAATATGATTGCAATATATTATATGTGACACATAATATATATAATATATTTCAATCATATTGTAATTTTTATGTAAAGCAGTTATCCTAAACACTTTTCTGTCTTTAAAAAGACGAAACACACTCTGACCAAATTGAGTTATCTATAGACAGAAAAGTAAATAATAATAAATTAATAATAATAATAATAATAATAATAATAATAATAATAATAATAATAATTTGTACCACGTTTGTACTAAAGGCGAAGAAAGACACTAAATTTAGTGCGTAAAACCTGTAATGTGGCAACGCTGGTTCCTCGCCTCCGTCCGCGCGGTCTTTTCTTCCTTTGGCGCCCGCCGTGGGGCAGGCGGTGTGTGGGAGGGGGTGTTCGGAAAGAGCCCTTGGCTCAAGGGCCGCTTATCGGGAGCCGCCGCCGCCGCCTCCCACGCCAGCACTGTACTAGGGCGTTGAAGGGCGCGGACTGGGAGAAGGACCACGCGTGGAACACTCTTACTTTCTCGAAAATTTATTTTAGGAAATTTCCAAAATTTCTGACGTTTCGACATGTTTTGAATGTTTTTTTCTGTCACGAGATTATTGCAGGTAAACTTTTTTGGTGTGAAATCTTTTTTTATTGGATTAGTAAATTATGTCACGTACATTTTTTTTTCAAAATATTGGTAGTTTTCTCCTCAATTTAAGTGCTCCATTGTTTTAAATTTTATTTATTTAAGGTCGCTTTTTATCAAGAAAGGTCATCAGGGACCACAGTTTAGTACACATCAACGGATTACATTATAGATTATATTACGTGTCAGTTTATAACATTATACCACATATTACTACTTACGATTGTACTTACGATTATATAACATTATACCACGTATTACTACTTACGATTGTACTACATTAATATGACGTTTCATATTATACTTAATAACATACTTAAGTTAACAATTTATGGCAACTTCAGTATTTGCCCGTCTGCAGAGCTGAACATTTTATATAAGTTTGTGTGTAATTTCAAAAGTTCTTTCTGAAGTTTCTTTCTTTAGTTATACGGAGGCATTCTTGGATAAGGTGTTGTGTAGATATTGTTGTATTTAGGACATGGTTGGAAGTCGGAATTTTTGAATATGTAACAATATTTCATATCAAAATAGCCAATCCGTAAACTAGTGATGATAACTTTTTCTCTTCTTTTAAGGAAACTTTTCGGAATGAATGGATCCAGTACGGAGTTCCTAACTAAATGTAGTTTTGATGGTATTAAATTCCATTGTGAATCCCAATGTTTGAAACATGATGTATTAAAGAGCTTTTTAAATGTATTTTTTAGTGCCACGATTTTGAGAATCAAAACTTAGAAATGATTTTTCCATTTTGCAAATTTGCCAACTTTCTCATTGTCAGAGATTACCCTATGGGATGGGATCCAAACAAATTCAATTTTCATCCATTTTACACATTGAATGAAAACAAGTTCTTCAATGTTTTGTACAATGGGATAACCACTATGTCAATGTTCTATGGCTTTAAGAGTCAGTAAAGATTGCAATGGGTAAGAAATTTGTTTGTTTGAGGCTGAATTCAATGGCTTTAAGGACTGCCCATGCTTTGCATGAAAATGGAAAAATAATCGAGGAGAGGTTGTGATTCGACCATATTGGAGGACTGAACGTAGACTGAACACACCCATATTTAAGAAAACCTAAACAAAGTTTCATTAAAAGCAGATACAAATATTTTCGTTACATTTTTTGCCCAAATAGAACAAAATGTGGGTTATTATTAACCTGGCATAAATATGAGATTTTGATCAAATCTCTGAAATTTTAAAAATTGTTAAATAATATTTATTTTGAACCTGACCTGCTTCCTTAATATTAAAACTACAGATTCTTTTCGTAATATAATTTGTTTCTTAATATTTGATCTGCAAATCATTATATACACTTTTTTTAAATAATAATGGTTTTCGTATAATTTTGAGTTATACCATTGTATGTGGTTATCAAATGGTCAATTATTACTGAAGAATTTTTAGAATGGAAATTTCAATATAATATTTCGTAACATCTCTTATATGTAACTTTGTATGTGCTGATGTAACTTTACTAGATTATTTCGTCCGATATCCATGTCATCACGGTGTTCTATTTTGGAGTCATGAAGCGTCATCGTACGTCCTTTCACCCTCCTGATGTATTTATCCTTTGCTCTTCCAAAACTTCGTATCTAAACAAATACATTGTGTTCTAAAGTATCTCGTTGATCAACAATACGAGCGTTGGTGAATTCGAGTTTTTGATGAGAAAGTATATAGCTCTGTGTTTAGAGAATGAATATTTTTGTCATTACGAAAAATGTGCCATGTAATGAAACCAGTAACACACAAGAACACGTTTTGACACACAAGAACCAACACACAAGAACATTGCAGCGTGTTGTTCACATGTGATGTTGGGTGAAAATGTTATGAGACGCTGGCGCGTATGTTCTCCCAACGATTCAGTGTACGTGGTGACTCACAAACCGTCTGCGATGAATCACTAACAGCACTGCCGTTGTCTCTAGGGCATTATTGACCACGAGCTTCTAGGGTTAGAATCCGACGGCAGTGTATTTTCCTCTACCCAGGGCTGGTCTAACTCAACCCTGATCTCAAAGAGGATTTCAGCGTCCGCCAGTTCCGATTGGTAGTTTTTCATGATATCTCCAATCGATGCTAAGTGAATGCCGAAACAGTGCTTTAACAAACAAGCGATCATTCCTTCCTCATTCCAGTCCTATTCTCTCCCTTTACTCTTCTATGCAATACAGAACTATTCATCTTGGGGAGTAGTCGGTAAATGAGAGCTTGTTCTGGCTGGGGCGATGCTTCACCAGTACGAGATACCTGGTAGGGGAAACCCCACAACGTGTGGTCGGAGTGTCGTGGACGTGTGTGGACGTGTGGTGGACATGTGGTGGACGTGTGGGGATGTGTCGTGGACGTGTCGTGGACGTGTCGTGGACGTGTCGTGGACGTGTCGTGGACGTGTCGTGGATGTGTCGTGGACGTGTGGTGGAGGACGGCACGACGCCGAATATCGTCATCCACGGAGGAAGGAACCATCGCCACCTCCATGGTTAAAATATTCACTACATTAACGGACCGTAGCAGTCACCGTGCCCTGAAAAGTTAATCAATCAAACAATACAACCTCCTTTATCCACTTGAAGTTCCAGAAATACTATATTTTCACCTTTTAGAGAAGAATTTATGAAGTACGAAATGTTACCATGGTTCAACTAGTTATCATCGCAGCAATTTCTGCATCCAATGTTTTCCATGAAAACCTCGGGAAATTCAAACCTCAAAACATTCACTACGCTAATGAGAGTAATGACCATTGCAGTTGATGTGCCTGAAAATATTTATCAGTCAATTCAACTTTATTCATACCATTTGAAGTTGGTTTCCGGTATGAAGATATTTTTACTCTTGAAAAAGTGTTCACAGTATAGAAAGTATGTGTCAAACTATATATAATAGACAGCAATTTAAGGGGAGTATGTAGTGGAATTTTGACTAGAAATTAAAACTTTTCTAAAAAATCTTTGTATCTTGGAAGTGTGCTGAATATAGCTGTTACCACTGCCTGGCCGTATCTCAAATTTAAAAGCCTTTTTCTTGAATATTTAAATTTTCCATGCCCCTATCATAGCGTACAACAACACGCATCTGTTTATAAAAATACTCTTGCAATTCTGAGTTAAAAGTTACATTTCGAGAGGAAAGAGCTGTTAAAGCTGTGGAAGATCTTAGCAAAGAGGCAAAAGAGAAGAGAAACATCAAGAAGAAAAGTGAAGAAGATGACACAGATTACATCAAAGGAGGCTCCTTGCCTATCGTGGGTGTTGGTGGGTGTCACTGTTTACTTTGAAGGCCATTTGCCAAACATTTATTTCCAGTGAACATTGGTGCATTTATCCCAAAATATACTTAAGGTACCATTTCTAAAAAAAATTGCGTCATACACAACAAAATGTGTTCTTGATATTAGATTCGTTTTTGTGTAAAATAATCCTAAAGAAAAGAAACTAAAATTGAATTAGAAATTTCTTTTTCTAGTAAAAAATTTACAAGTCGCAAAAAATCATAACAGCAAGAAAAAAGTGTCTACTATATTGAAAAATTATCAGACAAAACTGCTGTAAAATATCAAATATGTAACATTCATTGTTCTGAGAAAACTGCACTTTAAGTTTGAAGATATAACATTACCAGAATAGGCAATACATCCCTCACCCTAAAGCATTACAGTCATTGGATATTTTCCATGAAAGACGCAGGAAACTCAGGCCTCAAATGCCACTCTCCCTCTTTGCCACTAGTTGGTTAGTTGGTGATTCGCAACAGCTTATGTCATTAGCCCCTTAAGTGTAGTGCATATTTTTTCCTCGGAGAGGGGGGTAATCTTTTCCGCTGGATGGCGAGATCCGGCGCCGACCTACCGTCGGCTAGTGGGGTTTCCCCCTAACCAGGACTCTCCCAGCAGCGGGACACCGCTCCAACCGGGACAAGCTCTAAGCTCATGACCGGTCTCCCAGAATACGTAGTAGTGTAGTGCATGTTAGTGTAAGTGCATGTGTGTGTAAGGGAAGAGGATAGGAAAAGGAAGAAGAAGGAAAGATCGCGCGCAGTCCGTGGCCCGTTTGGTAGGGTACTGCTCCGGCATTCGCCTGGTGTTGATCGGAGAAACCACGGAAAACTATCGATCAGAGCAACCGGCCGCTAGAATTCTCCTCCAGACAGCCACCTAATTCGACCTAGCTGAAACGCTAGTGTCGAAAATCCTGCCGCCGTGGGGAGTGGGAACCTAGGACCTCCCGGTGAGAGGCGCTGCAGTGACATCAGTTGATGCCCTGAGCCACCGCTCCCGGTCGCTCCGTACGGCGGCGTCCCGGCGCCGAAGGAGGCCGAGGGGGGCGGAGCGGGACGGCGTCGGCGGCGTCGGAGGGCCCTCGGCCGCCTGTGAAGAGCGACGCCGGCGCCCCCTCGCCCCCTCCACGGCGCCGTTTTTGTTGACAGACGCCGGCGGCCCCGCGCCACGCGATCCGCCCTGGAAAAATGTTGCCCCGCGGGCAGCCGGTGACGCCGCATTTTTCGCCGAGGCGGACGCCGACGCGAGCGCCGCTGGCGGTGATTGATATGGACTAGGCGGCACCGCCACTCGCGGTGTGTTCTTCCTTTTTATGCGACGGCTTTTTATTTTATTTTCGTGTCGATTTCGTTCCGGTTTTCTGTGCTATATTTGTTTTTTTTCGGATTGTTAAGAATTATGGGAATTATAACATCAATTAGTATAGAAAACGAAGAATTCTAGTGGCCGGCTGCTCGGATCGGTACTTTCCTTGGTTTCCCCGATCACTACTCGCGACGTGTTCTTCCTTTATCTGCGTTAAATTTGATTTTATCATCGTGCCGATTTCGTTACGGTTTTCCGTGTTATTTGGTGTTTTTCAGATTGTTAAGAATTATTGGAATTATAATGTAAATTAGTTTAGATGGAGGAGAATTCTAGCGGTCGACTGCCTTGATTGCTGGTATCCGTGGTTTCCCCTATTACTACTCGTGATAAGTTCTTCCTTTATCTGCGTTGAGTTTTATTTTATTTTCGTGTCCATTGCGTTCCGATTTTCCGTGCTATTTGGAATTTTTCCGATTGCTAAGAATTATTGGAATTGTAATATCAATTAGTTGAGATGAAGAAGAATTCTAGCGGTCGGCTGCTCTGATCGGTAGTTAGCGCGCTTTCCCCGATCACTACTTGCGACGTGTTCTTCCTTTATCTGCGTTGGCTTTTATTTTATTTTCGCTCCGATTTCGTTTCGGTTTTCCGTGCGAAGACACCGCTATTTGAGAATTGTTTAGTGTTAAGAATTATTGGAATTATTATATCAATTAGTTTACATGGAGGAAAATCCTATTGCCCCTTGGGCCGCTCTGATCGGTAGTTTTCCGTGGTTTCTCCGATCAACACCAGGCGAATGCCGGAGCAGTGCCCTAACAAACGGGCCACGGACTGCGCGCGACCTTTCCTTTCCATTCCTTGTCCTATCCTCTCCCCTTACATACACTTACACCAACATGTACTACACTACCACACATGTCGAAAGCTTGCTCCGGCTGGGGAGGTACCCTGGTAGTGGGAGATACCTGGTTAGAGAAATCTCCGCACGCCCATGCATATGTCTGTGCCGCATCTCACCATTGAGAGAGGGAACGTCACCGCCATGTTTCGTGAATAATCATGGTCTGCACTTAGGGGACTGATAACCTAAGCAGTTGACGCACCAGGAAGCACAAACCCGTCAATGAATCATTGAGTCCTCTAGCCAGTTTCATATTCGGCAAAGTTTTAGGAATTGGTAGAAATCGGCTGCGAAATTAAGATTGGCAGGATATCGACTGCGACTGCGACGCGCTAAATCTCGCGGCGTGTTTTTCCTTTTTATGCGTTGGATTTTGTTTTATGTTTGCGTCGATTTATTTCCGGTTTGCCATAGTAAGGGTAAGTATTTGGAATCATTCAAATTGTTAAGAATTATTTCAATTGTTTTGTCAATTAGTTTGGATGGAGAATTATAGCGACCGGCGGTTATGAGCGCTAATTTTCTGTACATCAATATCAGGCGGATGCAGGAACAGTACCTTAATAAATGGGCAACGGACCGTGTCCAGTGATTACTTTCTCTTCCTTGTCGTATCCTCTCCCTTTGCCGAGTCTGTGACGACTCGGGGATGAGTCTGTGACGACTCGGTGATGAGTCTGTGACGACTCGGTGATGAGTCTGTGACGACTCGGTGATGAGTCTGTGACGACTCGGTGATGAGTCTTTGACGACTCGGTGATGAGTCTTTGACGACTCGGTGATGAGTCTTTGACGACTCGGTGATGAGTCTTTGACGACTCGGTGATGAGTCTGTGACGACTCGGTGATGAGTCTGTGACGACTCGGTGATGAGTCTGTGACGACTCG
>BLKR01011188.1:0-36988 GCA_011170035.1 Teleogryllus occipitalis
CACTGAGCCTCCGCTCCCGGCCCACAGCTCTGACACTGCGCCCACAGCGCTCACGCACTCCTCAGAGACTTTAAGCCGCCCACGCACTGTCCACGCCGAACGCTTCCACCTACCTGACACTTCCCGCGCATTGCTATTCATGCCGTCGCTTTGTGTTGACTTTGCCGCCCTCTGCGTCTGCTCTTCGCTTTCCTCTTTTTTCACACATCTCCCACGCATCGTCCGCTGCGCCTCCCCGACATTTCTCCGACCCCACGCGCCACCCACGCCGGCCCAGAGCAGTGACCGCGCGGGTCAGCCGTCACTCCACCCACGCCTCCGCCCCCGCGCGCAATAGACAGTCGACTCCGGTTATAATGAACTTCTAGGTACAAACGTGTTTGGTTCACTATATCCGAGGTTCACTATATCCGAGTTTCACTATATCCGAGTTTCACTATATCCGAGTTTCACTATATCCGAGTTTCACTATATCCGAGTTTCACTATATCCGAGTTTCACTATATCCGAGTTTCACTATATCCGAGTTTCACTATATCCGAGTTTCACTATATCCGAGTTTCACTATATCTTGAACTTCAGTTATAGTGAACTTCTAGGCACTAACATGTTTGGTTCACTATGTCCGAGGTTCACTTTATCCGAGGTTCACTATATCTTGAACTCCGGTTATAGTGAACTTCTAGGCACTAACATGTTTGATTCACTATGTCGGAGGTTCACTTTATCTTGAACGCCGGTTATAGTGAACTTCTAGGCACTAACATGTTTGGTTCACTATGTCCGAGGTTCACTTTATCCGAGGTTCACTATATCCGATGATGCCAAAGGCAAATGGAATTTTTCCACAAAAATGGATTATATTTATGTACAGAAAATTTCATTTACAACATGAACTGAAAATTGCAATATTTTTGTTTGTACGTAAAAAATAAATTATTTTCAATTGTGGGCTTTGTACAATTTTTTCTTTAGATCCTTCTCCCCAATTTGTGCTCTCTCCATGCTTTATTCTGCATGTTTTTTTGTCTCCATGCTTTATTCTGCATGCTTTATGCTGTTCTTTGTTCTAAGTATGGTAATGCTGTTTTGGGACTTTTCAATGCCTCTTGCACTGTTGCAACACAATACCACTCTCCGAAGACCCTTTTACTGGCCTAATAACGTACGAGATCCAATTAATTTCCAGGACTTATTTCCTACGTTCACTATAGTCGAGGTTCAGGGTCACTATAACCGAATCTTCTCATGCCTATTTGTAATGTAAATGAAACGGGTCCATTGACTTAATTTCACTATGACAGAGGGTTCAGTATATCCGAGTTCACTATAACCGGAACCAACTGTACTCGCAACGTTTCCGGATGAGTTCGCTGGAGTCCGCGTTACTGTTGCCTTTTCAGAGGCCCTGACCCAAAGGTCCAGGAGTTCGAGCCCCAAATGTGGGGGATTTTTAACACTAGCTAGATAACTAGGTCGAGTTTTTTTAAAGGGAAACATTGCTTGAGGTAGGTCATGTCTCGGTATAAAACAGGGAACTGAAATTCAACAAGTTGTTTAAAATCTAAAATATTCGAGATATTCAATTTGTGAACAATTTTCATTTATTTCTTCAGGTGGGTTTTACATTCTTGCTTACTGCGTAAGAAGATAACATATTGTTTGGCTGAGGCTGAAATCAGCAATTGTTCGATAGAAAAAGTCTTGTTGCAGGGCTCTAGTAACAAAATGTCGATACAACTTGTTCATAAAGGTACTACCTTTATGAACAAGGTGTATCGACAAATTATTTTATCTAAAATGTGGTGGAACTAAAATCCATGTTTTGTGCGAGTTTGTAGCAACACGTTGACTGTAGATAAAACGTCTGTGTGTCTACCTATCCGTGGTTAACGCTAACGTCTAAACTGTTCAGTCGATTCTCGAAAAAATCCGTTATCATAGTGGTTTAATTGTTTCACCCTACCACACGTCACCTCTCCACACTCCCCGCTCCCCTGAAATCTTTGTTCATTCCCCGTGATTTTAATTTTTTTAAATTGTAGCAATTACAACTGGACTTGCACCTACGATGGAGCATTTCTCAGGACTTTCAATTCATGTATCATATTATTTACAAAACATATCCCCAATTCAATTCCATCAGACTCAATTCTTTGATACAGAAACTTTTAGTACTATTCTGATGGTAAATACCAGAGTATTGTAATAAAATTTTTCCTCGAATGAGGTGTTTTGGACAATATTTAACTATATTAGAATAATGTAATATCTTACTCGTTTCTGTAACAACAATTATCATGGATGTATTTTTCTTGTTAAAGTTCAGTATTTTCTATACCCCCTTTTATAGAACCATAATATTGTAAAAACTTTATATTGTGAATATAAAATGTAAAATACTGTATTTATTTAGTCACTAATAATCTAGATGTTGATGTGACTCAAAATAAAATTATTGAAAAACTCAAAATAAAATATTTTTTTAATAAATGTAAATAAATAGTTCTGAACAAATAAAAGTCCCTGCGATTTGCTAGTTCCAGTAACCCTGCCCCGACCACGTGAAATCTCCACACCATTCGCTGGTCCACCATTGCTCTGGCACGCCCAGTCTGACTCAAAGATGTTGGAAAGTATTACCGTCTGACTCACTGCGAAGTGCTGCCGGCACGCCACCCCCGCGCTTCCACAGCAACCGTGACGCAGGCGCCACTGGCGTCGACAACTCTTACGAGACTTTACTAACTTCTTGGACGTGAACGCCATTCGATTGCAATGAATTTCAACTACAATCCGCTTTCTGCCGTCAAGTTGGAATAAGAAAAGCAAGCAATAAAAGTTAGGGTCTGTACATTCAAGTTCGAATTCTACGAATACTAAAAAATATGTCTTGAAACGCGAATTTTAACATCGCATTCTCCGAAAGTAATCTGAACAGTCACATATGTTGAGAAAACTCTAAATTAATTAGCATTAATAATATAATTTTAAATATTTCGAAATGCTTTATATTCGTCGACTTCACGGCTTAAAACTGTGATTCAATAATATTTCAAATTCCTCTGCATTCAATGAAATGTCTCTGAATTTTCTTTTACTTGGACTTTTTACTTTATTGCTTCCTTAATTACTTAACTTTTATTCGAAAACGTCTTTTATCCAGCATATGTTTAAGTTCTTATTTAAATGGAGCAAGGGATGGCTACTTACCTGTACAAAAAATTGTATATTAGTATTTATTTGTAAATAGTTCGTATTACACAGGAGCGAGAATTATATATTATCAAATGTTCCAAACAATATTTGTTGCTATCTTAATTTAAATGAATGCAGTTAGGGAGTGGAGGAAATCATTCCAGAGCTCAAAAGAATGTGAATGTATAATACGTAGTCTTCATAAATTCTTCTCACGTTTACTTGCTACCTCCTATTTCAATGATCTGTGTTTGGTGCCCGTCCTAAACAGTGCCACCCAGGGAGTGCCTGGTGAGGGGAGAAACCCCAGTCACGACTTAATTGTGCCCTGATTTTTCATTTAAAATATATAAAACTAGTAGTGCTTCAACATAATTTCTCGTCTCATTTATATCTTTTGCAATTTTCAAAATTTCACATAGTTCAACGAAAATGAGACCCGTCCCATTTTTAGCGAAACGATTTTGAGAAAATGTTTTTTTTATAAATTATATTAACGTCAAGCAGAAATTACGCGAAAACTTCTCATTTCTTCCAAAAAGTTTACAAGACCTTGTTTGTAGGTCTGAGTTTTTAGAACACACTTCATTTAAGACAAACTTTTTTTGTTCAGCAATGTACTTCTGCAATGTTAATTGTTTTGGCAAATTTCAATAATAGAAAGACTTTTCGAAAATAGGACCAGCAACAAAATTTTTTTGTCTTCCTTTCATACATTCGATAATAAAATTTAAAGATACAAAATTAATATAGTCATTTTTGAGAAACTAACTGCGTGAAATATCTTTTATTTCACGCAAAATGACCAAAAAATACTCATATTTATGAAAACTTCTACATGAACTTATTTACATATCTATCTTTAAACAACAGACGTTATTAAATAAATTATATATCATTAATATTGTAAATGTATGACTACGCCGAAAAAATTGAACATTTGTAATTTTCAAAAATTAAGAAATTTCACGAAAAAGATGCTCGTGCCAATTTTGTCTTCATCACGCTATCCAAAAACAACGTTTAATCAATACCCCTTAGAACCATTTTTGGGAACTCTTTAAAAATGTTGATTTTACTTCATGTAAAATACTACCAAAAATAAAAATATCCGTTTCAAACTCGCAGAGCGTCAAGTTTGATTAGATCGATCAGAGAATAGCAATTTTAGAGAAAAGTGTGTGAACGATTTAAGCGCCAATGCTGATCACACACAGACAGAAAAATAGTTGAAGTTTAATTAATCTATCTTTAAACAACAAATATTATTAAATAAAATTATATATCATTAATATTGTAATGCATAATTACGCCAAAAAATTGAACATTTGTAATTTTGTAAAAATTAAGAAATTTCACACACAGACTTGACCCCCTCCCACCGGTGAAGGGCGGCCTTCCGATTGGCCGACTGACTCAGCCAATCGTGATCGGCCCCCAGACCTACATAATTCCGAGCCCTCACCACTCCAGCGCAGACCAGCCCTGAGGAAGACCACTAAAAGATGGTCGAAACGTCGGCAACAGAGCCTTCGACGCGGCATCACCCGGACAGCCAAGATCATTCACAAGTTTAATTAACTTTAAAATTTACGCAGGGGAGCGGGGGAGGTTTCTTTGAAAGAAAGGGCACCCGCGAATCTCCTGATCTAGCCCTCTGGTTTTCTTTGCGCGCCCCTGGTCCCCGGGGGGTGTGCTTCGCCCTTGCGCATGGCAGGTGAGCGGAGTGCTTCTAGGCGAGGGGGTGGGTGCCCTATCCACCCTGAGGGCTCCTCCCTTCCTCTCTCCCTTTGAAGGGTACACCCCATCTCCCCTCTCCCCGGCGACCTCGCACTGCCCCCGGAATGCTTTGCCGTCTATGCGCCCTCCCCCTTTCCGAGTTGCTGAAGACCGACAGAAGACGCCGGAAATTCTTTAGGTGCTCGCTCGTCACTGTCATCTAGTAGGGTGCTTGCAAATTCTAAATCAGCAATACACTTTACTATTTCTACAACTAAATATTAAAATTTTTTAATGCCCTCATAAAATGTTTTTTGGAAATGTGGTTTACAGAAATAGTATACGAGTGTATGTGTGGATGTGTATACTGTGTTTTATAGAACTAAAAATATACACAGTATAGTCACTATAAAAAAAATATCGAATATTGTATAGAATATTGAAGTATTTATAGATCTGTTGTTAGAATGCAAGACTATTGCGATTTATTTTTGTTTTGTGCACTAATTTAAGAATTTCAGGTGATTAAAAATATAAAAAAAGTAATTTCACCAAATAACGATTTTGAATTCAAAATATTATCGCACGTAAAGAGCTATGTATTCTAAAACATATTAATGCCAAAGATATCAATAGCAATGTGTAATTACAAAACGTATCTTTTCTTTTGAAAAAGCTACTGTATTTTTCATTTTAACATTTTTCTTCATTTCTCGTAATTTTTCTCTTTTAATACGACCCATACTTTAAATATTTATTTATTTTAATGGCTAATCAATTGTTTTCATCTATTTTATATTTTATTTTTCCATTGTGCAATATTTAATACAATGAAATATGTCGTTGAATTTTATGTTAGTTATCTGTAATGAAATGTATTACATTCACATGAAATAGAACCTCTTTAAACCCCATTTTAATTAGTACGTAACAAATTAATTAGTAGGTAGAAGTGAAAACCGGAAAAGGTTGAAGCCTAATCCTTGAAGATAGAAGAAGAAGGAGAAGAAGAAGAAGAAGAAGAAGAAGAAGGAGAAGAAGAGGAAGAAGAAGGAGAAGAAGGTAACGGATAAAATTGAGTGAATAATTTCTTCTTATCTGATTGTCACTAATGCAGTAAAATAAATCGTTGATATCACCCGAATGTCTCAGAATAAATGTTACAAACTTCAATGACATGTAGGTGGAATGAATGATGATCATTTTCTGCCTAAGACACTATGGTGAAAATTTTAAACAATGCAGATGTGATATTTAACCCTGATTGGAAAGAAACTAATTGTGCACTAGTGTTTGGATAGTGGATGTTCTGACGTAGTTTACACCTGACAAATATAAGATTTTCTTTAAGAATGGTTAGGGTTCACTCTAACCATACTGACAAGCAAAATATGGTCCATTCGATACGTCGTTACCAATTTTGAACACGTTCAAATTTATAGTTAATAGAAGAGTATTGGTATATTCATCCTTTGCAACAGCAAAAAACAAGTTTTTTTAGAGACTATGAGAATTCACAAAGAGTGGAGTCTATGAGAATCTAATTCCAAGACTTTTAACGCTTTGCAACTTGGGTAATTATAAACAATTAATTAGAATATTAGTTACATTTTTCATTAAAGTCCTCTTGTTATTTTAATTTAATTTTTACTATCGTGTTCTAAGGATCATAAATTCTCATAAATGTTTACTATTTCGTTTCTATTGTTCATTTTCTCTCCAACATCATTGCATAAGTGTAATATGTTTCATTTATCTAATGTTTCTATGAGTTGCACAATTTTCATTCACTTCGTTTCACTTTCCATTTCCAACATTTATGACAAATTTCAAGTCATTAATTAGTAAATTCGCTACCAAATGTATATATCGAATATAGGAAACGTAGTAAATCAAACAAAACATATCCTGATAATTGTCAGCAATTAAATTAGCTTCAGAGTTTGTGCGCATGTTGTTGAAATAAATGTAAAAATTGGAGACTAGAGGTAATCCGGCAAAAATGACAGAATGAAATAAAACTACCTTTAATAATAACGCATTATAATATATACTAGAACACAATTTAATTCTTTAATACTAAATTTAAGTTTGTTTTCATTTGTAAGTTTCATTTCTTATCAGTACCTCCAACTGAGCTTCACATTCTTCTAAGGAATCACAAAACGGCTTTAGGAAGAACTTAAAGAGGCTTTTGAGTGACATTCTCAACTCTTGACAATTGCTACCTCTAGTTTGTAAGGACATTGGAGGAATCTAATAAGTCTGTCTGATAATTTTCACGTACTTATATTTATTTAGTTTATCTACATCTTTATGTTTTACGTCTATATCTCATATCTCCAAGAGCTTGTAATAAATAAATATACTTACGTAACCTAAATTTTCATAGCAGTTAATTTAAAAACAAAGAATCTAGTAGTGCTACAACAGCACACACTTTCTTGTATTATTTGTAAAGGCTACTAAAGAATCATATATTTTATTTCTAAAAAGTACATTGTAAACATCCCTTCCCCGAGTGAACTACTCAATATGTCTCCCAAATAAGATTTTGCTAGAAAGCGAGGATTCCAGAATTCTAGAAAGGTAGAATTTTACTTTCGAACCCTTCATTTATTGAACTGTCAACATCAAGCATAAGCTGGCCAAGATGGAAGTTACCAGCAATAGCGTTTACAACCAGGAAAAAATCCGTAATGGAAAAAATATTGAAAATATTGTAAATGATCGTTACAGATCTAAATTTTTAGACCATTCAATTTTAAAACTTCTGCATCATCAATATTGTATCTTCGCCGAAAATTGGACTTACACAAGCTTTTAAAGCGTCCTTTGCTATAACCGATAAAAAATTAGAACAAATCAGGATCCATATTTGACAAAAAAATTTATTAAAAGATGCCTATATTTCCCGCAAATTTATGGGAAAGCTGATCAAAAGTCCTGAAAATTTTACTTGATCTTATTTCAAGATATGTCCTTGAGAAATAGATTTCATTACGGGAACATCTTTATCTTTAAAATTGTACTTTTTAACGTGTATTCTGACTACACAAGTGATTGAGGAGGGAACAATATTTACACTCTCTTTTCATTACCAATGCTTGAAATCCGAGTACGTCGAAAAATTAACATCCCCCGCAGTAATACAATACTTTCTCTTTACTATGTAAGTAGTTAGTAAGACCAAAAATAATATTGAAAGAGAGCACCACACTAGAATTAAGGAATATGAATGTATTTTTTCGAGTGACCATCCAAAAGTTAGGAAACCTCCAAGAAATATCAATTTTGGAAAGTTTAATCGGTGGAGCTGTACATTGAAAATCAAAGATGCATGACTATTCAACGCCAAACTCACTATAACACCGACACGGAATTGCGCAATGAGAAAACTACCTATTTGTACTGCCGAATGTGGTTCTAATAGTATCACATTTTACAGTGACCTGTCGGTTTTGAATAGTTATGAAATTAAAAATCAATAGTTTTATAATAGTTAATATTGTTAAGGAAGCATCCTATTATATTGCTTGTGTAATCGTATCTTTAAACCGTAAGTACAAATTGGCAAAAACAGGTTCTCTCTTGCTCCATTTCCTCAAACTTCACAATTCAATCGCGGTGATCCGAGTTCAATTCCCAGATTCAACCGCCAGTCTCAATAGCTTAATTTACAAAACAAATAGATTGCGCAAATTCTACAATAATTCTTCAAAGTTTCAAAGACTTTCTCAAGAAAATGAATAAAATTATAAATTATATAGTATAAAAACTATAATTTTCTGTTAGTCTTATATTCCAGAATTTATATATTAATGATTTTTTCGGTAAATAATGTATGTGTAAACAAAACAATTTTTGTAGTAGTTTTAATTACCTGCTCTAACATAATAAATTAAATTTATTTGATGTCAGTAATTGCGAGAAGAGCGTCAGAGGAGTGGAGAATGAAAATAGAACAACACAGAGAGAATTGTGCTCATTGAAGGTTCTCGTTTGCCTTATTATCGAAAATTGACAAAAAATGAATTGTCACTTTCATTTATTTTACAAAACGTAAGACCAAAAGAGATATGACCCATCATTTTTTAAATAATTTATTTCCTCTAATTCGAATCGCCGTTTCTTTCGAATAAAAATGGTAATAATTGCTGAAAATTTCTTGGAACAATCATGTCAAAACGGAACAGCGCATGTTATCCCAATTTGCTTGCAAGGCTTAATGGCAGACACTGAAAACAGCTGAATAGCAGGCTGTCGACGTGGCTTCCGGGAACGGTTGCTGGGAGCTGTCGCTACTTGTAGAATCACCTGACGGCGGCAGGATTTTCGACACTAGCTTTTCAGCTAGGTCGAATTCAGTCGCTGTCTGGAGGAGAATTCTAGCGGCCGTCTGCTCTGATCGGTAGTTTTCCGTGCTTTCTCCGATCAACACCAGGCGAATGCCGGAGCAGTACCCTAACAAACGGGCCACGGACCTCGCGCGATCTGTCCTTCCTCTTCCTTGTCCTATCCTCTCCCTTGCACACACACACTTACACTAACATGCACTAGACTAACAGATATTCCGGGAGACCGGTCGGGAGCTTAGAGCGTGTCCCGGCTGGGGCGGTGCCCCGCTGGTGGGAGAGTCCTGGTTCGGGGGAAACCCCACTAGCCGACAGTAGGTCGGCGCCGGATCTCGCCATCCAGTGGGGGAAGATCACCGCCGTCTTCCGAGAAAAAAAATGCACTACACTAACGGGACTAATGACCAAAGCAGTTGACGTGCCCGGAAACACAAAAAAATCAAACAATCAATGTAGAATCGCTTCACCTCTGGGAACGCGTACATCGGGCGCTGGCCCGGCCTGACCCGGTATAGTGCGGGGGAGGGGGCATGCGTTCGATGAATCTCGTTACCGCAGCGGAAGCCGCCGCTGTCGACGCGGGTGAGCGCGATGCTCCTTTGTTCCAGGAGCACGCGCCGATTCTCACGCGTGTGACGAATGCCGTGTTGACAGCTGCGGTGCCGTCCGCGTCGCGTTCATGCAAGCGTCGGAACGACGGTCGTCAAGAAGGGGCTTGAGGAAAGGGATTGCGGAGAGAGGGTTATTGAGGTCTGAGGTGGCGGGTGTGGTGGAGTTATTGTCAACTGGGGGATTGACGTATCGACACCTACTATGTGCAGATACCCCTTCGCTGGTCGTAAAGGGAAATATTGAGAGGTTTTACCACTAGTTGAATAGATGATACCAACGTCAGCTGCATATAACGTTAAAGTCAGCGACACCACAATATTGACGCCACGAAAAGTTTACAGTCTCCGTTTTCGAATGTTTGGAAAGTGAAGTTCAAACTACTGCATTGCACATGCGATGATTATTCAGACAAAACGGCGTGAATCATGAAAGCAAATGCTCCATCCGCAAAAAGGGACAGAATATTATAATGGATATTATAATCGTTCTATTCTTGCTGCTGGTGACTTAACTCTTCCCGACCCTAAGTGGAAAGGAGAGGTATGCGACAGGAAAATTCAAAAGTGCGTCAATCGATTGGTATGGGAGCAGGAATCAACGCAGGTAGTCGACCAACCCACGCGGCAGAGCGCAATTTTGGACATTTTCCTTGTTTGCTCTGCAGAAATGTTCCTTTCTTGCGACGTCTTTCAATTAGCAACCACAAAGCAGTGATGGTAGAAGTACAAGCAAATGTAATTACGCGACCTAAGGCGAAAGGAGCAATAGTCAGGCAATATAGACAAGCAAACGCCGAAGGATTAAATAGTTTCTTAAGAGAAAAATACGACCATTTTCTAAGAACAGAAGGTGGTAATTTAAAGCAAAACAGTGTAGTGTAGTGCAGTGTAGTGAAATGTAGTGAACTCGACTAATGAATTTAAAAAAATCTAATTTCGCCAATATTTATGTAGCTTGTATAAAATTATAGTATTTACCAACATATAATTATTGGATATCATGACAGAGTTGAAATAATTGTTATAATACTTAATATTAGTGGTAGTATGATTATTGCATCTTCGGCTTGTACTGTACTCCTTTATTATTATTATTATTATTATTATTATTATTATTATTATTGTAATTATTTTTATTTAACTGCCACCTGGTAATACCCAATTGCAGTTCAAATAAATGTAATGTAATAATTTTGATTGCCAAAAAATATTTTTGTATGTTTGTTTGTTGGTTTGTTGGTTGGAGAGTGTCCAATACACCTTGATGATTTTATAGAAAGAAGATATATTGATACATTTTGAAAAAAAATTGAAAAATCACTATACACGCCCAATACTCTACTACCAGTAATCATGGAGTGTGTTGGTGATGTGAAGGTGCACTTATATTTCTCGCATTGTATGAGGTGTCCCGCCGTCAAGAAAATATAGCTGTTTATTGTTTTATGTTTACTCTTCGGATCGTTGCAAGGTAAGATAACCGTGTTATATTAATTTCTTCTCAACTGTTTTCACCTAAATTGTATCATGATAGAGTTGATTAGTATCTGACCCAGTGTTTTTTTTGTGGCATTCTATTTTTCTGTTTTTTCTCATCTTGTATAGCCGTGATGATAGAAATACCTTTTCTGAAACGTTGGCGAACAACCATATTTTAAAATGTTTTGCTCCTACTGATCAAGCCCCGTAAACCCGGTTTGAGAATTTAAAATCTCCCAGTTTCAACTGAAAAATAATATATAATTATATCAACTCATAACATCTTCAGTCGTGAATTAGAGGAATAATAATAAATTAATATATTATTATTATTATTATTATTATTATTAATTCAAAATAAAGGAGGATCATGATCCAGAATTTTAATCTAGAAGATAGATATGCATTGCTCACTCAAAGTTTAATATCGGCGTTCATTATTACTACATTCAAAATGAGAGACTGTGGCTTGAGATACAAAATCGAAAAACGGAAATTCGTAAATATTTGTAAAGCCAAGAGTTAAACTTAATTTGTAACGAGAGAAATTAGTGGAAACGTAAAATTGCTCAATACTATTGCAAGGCACTAGAAGTGCTCATTATGCACTGTGAAAATTCTAATTTAAACTAAGATGCAAAAATTTGCCTTATCGTTTTAACAATATTGGCTTGGCAGACTATTCGTCAGTGATGGGCGCTTTAGCATACATTATAATCTCTGCAAATAATTTAGTAATGTTTTCGAAACAAATTTTGTACTATCGATGTTTCTTTATTGTTAACAGTAATAAGAATTCAACAATTTCGTAGATTTGTATTTCTATTAATATTTACATTAAATGCTACGTGTATGTGTGATAACTAACATTGCTGAATACTATGATGCACAGAATATGTTTACTGGTTATCAGAAAAAAAACATTAATCTACATATCTTAATATACGCTTCTATCTCAAAGCAAAAGAACTATTTTTCGATTCGGGTACTCT
Source organism: Teleogryllus occipitalis (assembly GCA_011170035.1). Classification (NCBI taxonomy): domain Eukaryota; kingdom Metazoa; phylum Arthropoda; class Insecta; order Orthoptera; family Gryllidae; genus Teleogryllus; species Teleogryllus occipitalis. Next base: position 12,355 of record BLKR01011188.1, read on the forward strand.
CAAAGCAAGTCACGTTTAGAAGCTTTATATCCTCATGTGCTTTGTCGTAAAAACAAAGTTAGAATCGTAAAATGTCACAGCATTTCACAGAACGTAAGTACCTAAGTACTAACAAGTTCAGCCCTTACCAAGCGTCAGTGTTGGGCAAACTGTGCAGCTGTTCCACCCACAAGCACCGCTGCGTAATAAATCGCGCAGGAAAAGCGGAAGGGCGTCGTTTGCATGCCAATACCAGACACAGACAATACCAGGCAAATCCCGTGCTAGCTATTTTACGGTCTGTGCGCATCAACATGATTTCCTTTGCACGTTCTTCAAACAGAGGATGAAAGAGATCGCTTCCGGAAAGTGCGGTTAATTATTCAATTCACTTTCCGTCCGTTTTGCCATTAGTCTCCATTTGCCAATCGCTTTGCCGCAAGTGCATTGACGCCGAAAACTAGAACGGAGTAACTATGGTATCAATTAGAATGGATTAGATGGTTGCCAGAGGTTTTCTCGAGATTATCATCGCTGAGCGATTTGGCAGGTGTTGTATTTATGAAAGCATTTCACAATGGAACCGAACTAAAATTTACGCAGTTTTCTTATGTATTCACCAAGAAAATTACTGTTTACAGATAATTTATTTGTATTTTAAATTTGTTTGTAATACGGAAAGTTAATGTTGTTTAAGTGCACATTTACATGATTTCGTTTGTGTGTTCTTCAAACAAAGGATGAAAGAGATCGCTTCGGGAAAGTGCGGTTAAATATTCAATTCACTTCTCATCTGTTTTGCCAATAACCTCCATTTGCTAATCGCTTCGTCTCAAACGCATTGAGGCCGAAAACTAAAAGGGAGTGACTATGGAATCGATTAGATCGAATTAGATGATTACCAAAGATTTTCTCGAGTTCATCATCAAGCATAAAATGTCGATTAAAGGATTTGGGGGCGTGTTGTGTTTACGAAAACATTTCAAATTGAAGCCGAACTGAAATTTACGCATTTTTCCTAATGTATTCATTGGGACAATTACCATATACTAATAATTTATTTGTATTTTGCGTTTATTTGTAATGTAAAAAGAGAATGTAGTTTAAGTGCACAAAAACATGATTTCCTTTGGGCGTTCTTGAAACATAGGGTCGAAGAGTTTGCTTCCGCAATGTGCGGTTAATTATTCAAATCACTTTGCGTTCTTTCTTCTAATCGTTACGCGTCAAGCGCATTGAGGTCAGAAACTGTGAGCGAAGACGAAATAGATTAGAGCGGATTAGTCGGTTGCTAAATCATTTTCTAGATCATCTTCAAGCATGAAATGACGATTAAAGATTTGGGGGCCTTGTATTTATCAAAGCATTTCAAAATAAAACCGAATTGAAAGGGCATAGCCAAATAAGGCGGTGAATAGTGCCTCCAAACCAAATCAATAATCGCGATGCACACAATAAATAGAATACAAAATGACATCGATTCACTCAAAATCAGCCTCCTATGGAAAACTGTTGTAGAGATACGAGAAACATGTTTTACATGTTTTATTTTTTTCTCAGAATCTATCGCGAGAATCAGGTTGAAAAAATTGCAGAGATGGGGAAACATAGTTCAATTTGCAAGTATTTTTAACAATGAATTTTGACGACAAATTCAATAGAAAAATATAAATTTTTGAAATTCTTTTTCGACGTGATAACTTTGAAGCACTGTCTCAATATCTCCCCTAAAATGGGTTTTATTACATTTTATAACATTTTTTCATATTTTTTAAACACTAGACGGTAGTGAATAAAAATTAAAACCAATTTATTCAGTTTAAACTTTTGAAATTCTCTCCTAACGGTTCATCGAAGCCCGTCAGTCGTAATCGCTGAGTAGACCTAATATATGAGAGTTTTTCGTACGGTGCAGGAGCTGAATATGAAAGAAAACCAGTTTTCTGCGAGTCGAAAGGCACGTGTGATAATTTATGAGTATAATATCGGTGATACCTAACAGCGATTCCGTTCGTAAGTAATGAAGTAGAAAAGACAGTCCCAATCTCTCGCAAGAGTCAACCATAGAGGAGATTGCAAGAGACCTCCAATTTAGATCTACTAAGAGATAAACCGATGATAAGTCATATTTGCTACCAAGATATGTCATTATTTAAGAAATATTTTGTTAAGTTTTTTAAATTAGGAACAAATGTGAGGAATGAATGTACCTGGCAATAAAGTGACGCATCGCAGTATTTGTATGATTAGTAATACTAAAGTTCTAATACTAGGCACATTTGTCTTTTCAGCTTTTATGTATTATTGGTCTTTTATGTAACTGTGGATTCTGTCTTTCGAATTTTGAGGAATAACTGGATTCACAAGCATGTTTTTGTGGACTAAGAGCACACTGAGCACCAATAGTGTGATTATCGTCTATCTCACGAGAACTGCAACTCCAAGAGCTAGACCACCATATGTGAATCTGCCCAGGACACGTTCTATAAAGTTATCGTCTAGGAAAGGACATCTTTTTAAATATATTTCTGCTTGGCCCGAAGGCCCTCAGCATCCGAGTACTGAGGGAAAATTTATTTATAATAGCATTGTTTAAGAAAAATTATTGACATGAATACATTGAGTACACGTGGATTAAATGTGCGAAGCCACATCGAGTCCATGATTATCAGGGAGGTTCGAAACACTGTTTCGGTAGTTTACGGGTTAGTCTATTGTGGTGGGGAATTTGTTTTCCGATTTTGAAATGTACGGCTGAGGGAATCTGAGAAATTTTAGGATAGAAGCGAGAGGATAGGAGGCAGCATAATTCTAAGATCGTAATGTAACTGGGAGTTTGGTACAAACTAGGGAGCTTTTGTAATGGTTTGGAGGAATTTATTTTGGAAAATCTGCATTTTTTGGATGTTTTATTTTATGGCTGAGGTCCAGATAGGAGAAGCGTAGGATAAGATTGGATGGATCATTGATTGATATAGGTGAGTAGTAACGTGAAGTTGTAGGGGTGATAACTTTTTGAGTATGGGATGGAATTGGTGGGTAGAAAGAAAAATTGATTCGCTTATTAAGGTATTTTAATACATTAGTATCAATAATTATTTTTTTTTCTGTCTGTAGATTTAACAACTTTCTCAGACTGTACTTGGTATTTTATTTTATAGACTGAAAAATGGTTTTTGGACAGCTGTTTTGTATAAAAACGTAATACAATTGCAATACACTAAAACAGTGTATCACATACAGTAGTATATTGCATTCATATTTTATTTTTATGTAAAACATCTATAAAAACAATTTTCTGTCTACAAAATAAAATATCAAATAAAGTCTAATATTTGTATCATTTTAACTTTCTGCCTCACGATTCACATGAGTCACATTCGAACTGTTACGAAAAGCCTTACGCATAAGGTACTATATTCTTATGCTTTACTTTTCTGGGCAATCTGTTCAAAACGGATCCCATGTCTAGAAAAGTTGTATGAGGGCGTACGATTTTCTTGAAATGAATATGTGTCTATAGATGCAATGTACCCAGGATATGGATCCAATATGTTGAATTAGCATATGTATTCCTTTATGAAATTTGTTAATTGTATTATAAACCTCAGCTTTTATGTAGAAAAACCCGAATTTTAAGAACACATTTTAACCACACATCCATTTGAACCAAGATAAACAATAGGCTATCTCATATGTGAATCACCCAAGGGCACAGATTGTATGAATCTATGGTGATCTACAACGACCTCATTTTGCGCTAAGCAACTTCCTTTTGTTAAATTACATAAAGTAAACCAGTAAACCAGCAAAAACTATTTTACCAGGTTGAGGAAAGACTGTTAATTGACAACCAAATCCGATGCAATAACTAGCATTATAATTAAGTCTATCGTTTCTTATATTAGGATAAAACGTTCTTGTGGCAAGAGACCGAGGAATTTTACAAAGTAATTGTCAGAACGTGCATAGGCGTCTACCCGTGATGCGAGTAAGGGAAGTTACGGGTAATAGTAGTATCGCTGGGAGAATTTGAACTTGATCACGAACATTAGGCGGAGGACTTTATGAAGAAGAAAGATTCTGCTGCGAGGACGGAGAAGATTCTACGGGGCGCCGTCGAATGGAGAAGTGAAGAGCGCGCAAAGATCCGCGAATATAACAAGGTTGTTTTATAATTATTACAAGATAGAGAAAACTGCTCATGGCCAAAGATAATATCATTTTGATTAACGATTCTTATTTAACTTTTATCAGAATCATAATATTTCACATTATAATAAATTCCAATTGGTTATTTTAAAAGGAAGCTGATTATCATTATTCTTTACGTGCAATCCAGTAGTAGATATGATAAGATTTTAGATTCCTTGCCACTCCGTATGACTGGCAGATTGAGTAATTGGTTGCAGAGTAAGTAGCAACAATTATGAACTTCGAACCCAATTAACTGAGCTAGCACGACATAATTTTGAATGAGAAATATTAAAATTACGTAGGAAACATCAGGGTTACAGTCGTAATTAACTTCCTGGCGCTCAAATCAAGAACTAAATTATTCGGAAAATAATTACGAGTGTCATTCAAACGAAACTAGTAATGAATCTAACGTAATAAATAATTCGTAAAATTACGAGTATACGGAAAAAGTAAACAAAACAATCGTACTATCCAGTTGCTGTGTCTCTGACTGGTGAGTTTTAAATTAAAAAAAACAACATAATTAACTTTATTCCTGCATCACCGTTTATTAGTGAGGCATCGTTTTATTCGTGAAATAATCTTCCTAAATACCACTCGAGTTCTGAGTTTCCCAGATAACTTCACTCGCCGCTACGAGGCTCGTGAATTTATCAATAAACGCAGAATCTATTGTGGTATTACTACTGAAAATATAATTAGAGAATATAAAATGGGGGAATATAAAATTTAATAGTCATTTCAAACACTCAAAAAACAATTTAGATGATATTTATATAATGTTTTAGAAAGGAGGTTAATGCACATAAAATTTAGATGATTTATTGAAAAGAGTCATTTAATTGATTAGAGGTTATTGTAAAAGTTGAAAAACTCTAATCGCAAAATGCGTTAATACTCTGAACGAGTGCGCAGTTGAGAAGTGAGTTAAGTGGGCTTTAAAGAGGAATGTGTGTTCTAATATTTTTAGTTTAGAAATATTACTGTTCATTTACTGTACAGTTAGCGAAAACGAATTGATATTGATGAATTTGAAGGAAGAACCAGCCAAGACAAATAATTTAGCATTTAAGGTGTTTTCTGTTCCCAATTTTTTCTTAATTTATACATTAAGTCTCTTTTATTTGAAAGTATACACCTTGTGTACGTGCAATAGTGATTATTTAGCTTGCATGAACATTTTCCTCCAGAAATGTATTTCCAGCAGTACTGTGGTCATTAAAAAGTAAATCTCGTAATTTCCTTATGATTTATCTTACAGAAAATTTCAACTGATCACTGTAGATTCGTGTGTTTAGAATTTGTTAGAGTTTGTAATTCAGGTATAGTATTCTAAAGTAATTGATTTTGCAAAATATGAAGGAGCATTATTTTTTCTTGAATGTTAGCTGAACACGCGCGTGAAGGCAGATTACTTCCACTTTATAAATACAGGAAAACCTCTGAAGCAGACTATACAGTAAGTCCAAACTACACATGTCTTCAGATTCTCTTCTAAGAGTATACGAATTGAACATTCAAATTTATATATATTTATTATCTTGAAAATTCTTTTTGGTTAGTAAATACAACTTAAATTAAAAAAGAAGTGCGTACATTTTTAGGTCTTTACTTGAATACACTTGGTGTAACATTCTAACTTATATTATAATCCCACAGGTCTGAATAAAGTTAACGAAAATACTGTTCACATAAAATTGTTCTCTCAAACAATTCTACAATAAAATTGTTTCAGAATTAATTCTTTGTTAAATAAAGAGTGAAAATAGAGAAGAACTTGAATACATGAAATTAAAAATGACATTCCTGGTATTAAAGCGTACATTTTCACAGATTTTAATTTCACACATAACACTTAACGATGCTATTTTTGTCATACTACGGTTTTCGAAAATATACTCTGAGCTTCGGTTATAAAACATACACTAGCTTTTTAAATATATACTTGCTCTGCCTCATTGTTACGTCCACTGCTGTTGAGAGTCTAAGGGTGCTGTACGCAGAACATGTTTACAACGCTGCTCTAAGTACGAACAAAACGTAAAAAATATATGAGGTCATAAAACGAAATGAGCAGAAGAGTGCACTGAAGTTCTATCGTAAATTTCATGGTACTTCCTAATGTGGTAACCTACTTGTTGAATGTAAACAAACGCGGTTTGGGTAAAACAGATACTTCGTCATTATCAGATCTGATACAAAACTCAAATATGAAAATAATAACTAATAACAGAATGTAAATGAATAAAACGATTAAGTCATTTAAATTCTAATTACTAATATTGAAATGTGACCGGGAAATAATGCTTGCTTGATTGATTATTTCGTGTTTGCGGGCGCGTCAACGGCTTTGGTCATTATTTCCGTAAGTGTAGTGCATATATTTTTTCTCTTGGGAGATGGCGATGATCTTCCCCCGCTGGATTCGGCGCTGACTTACCGTCGGCTTGTGGGGTTTCCGCCTAACCAGGACTCTCCCACAAGCGGGGCACCGCCCCAGCCGGGACAAGCTCCAAGCTCCCGACCGGTCTCCCAAAATATGGGGTAGTGTAGTGCATGTTCGTGTAAGTGTGTGTGTGTAAAGGGAGAGGATAGGGCAAGAAAGAGAAAGGACAGATCGCGCGTGGTCCGTGGCCCATTTGGTAGGGTACTGCTCCGGCATTCGCCTGGGGTTGATCAGAGAAACCACGGAACACTACCGATCAGAGCAGCTGGCCGCTAGAATTCTCCTCCAGACAGCGACTGAATTCGACCTAGCTGAAAAGCTTGTCTCGAAAATTCTGCCGCCGTCAGGATTCGAACCTAGGACCTCCTAGTCAGAGGCACTGTAGTGACATCTGTTGATGCACTGAGCTACCGCTCCCAGTGGGCAGTAATGTAATTTTTTTAAAACCTATATATTGATTTAAGACGTTTTTACAAACGTTTAATACTTTTCGAAGTGGTTCTCTTGTGCATCCGTAGACATTTTCCAGCGACTCTGCCATGCACGGTACGCGTCAGAGGAAGCTTCAACAGGGACCTCGGGAAGGACCCTCGTCACGGTGACTTGGATGGCATTGATCGATCGAAGCGGATTCCTTTCAGGTCTTGATCCTCGGGAAGAGACAGAAGTCGGCCGGAGCCATGTCCGACTGTAGGGAGGTTGGAGCAATGTTGTCAAGTTGTGCTTCATCTGATACTCACGAACGCGATAATCATTCTTCTGATTGTTCATAAGCAGCTTAGTAACGAGCTTGGCTCACTCCCTAATCACGTCCAATTTTTCGATCACCAGTTTGGGTGTAATTGTTTTCAGAATTATTATTTTGAATTCTTATTTCGAATAATGGGAGAGGATTAGGTTCACGGGATAAGGTTATTGGGTCCAAAGGGGTTCCGGAGGATGGAAGAGAACTAGGAGATGTAGGTGGGGTGAATTTTGGGTGGGATATTGCTGAGGTGTAAGGATGTGTTTTGCAAGTTCGCTGTCGAGTGCATGTTTTCCGACAAGATTCAAGTGAAGACCATGCCGGGTGAAGTATTTTTCTGAGAGAAAGTTAAACTCAAATAATTTATCATGTGTTCCTCTCAGACGCAGTTTTAATTGGTTGTTTGTGTGTCTATTTTATTTGCACAGCGTTGGTTTGTTTTACCAGAAGGGTAGAGTTGAGATTGCAATGTTCGTGTTTTGGTTCGGGAGTAAATGCTCTGCACATGCGTGTTTTGTATATTGTGTCAGTATTCAAGTTATTAGTAATTGTAAGAATTTGTGCATTTTTGTCACTGAAACCTACATTATTAGTTATTATTTCATATCTAGTTGTGGAGTCTAGTTGTGGACCCTTACAGCAGAACTCGTCTTTCGGCATTGTTGGCGTACTGCAACACGCCCAGCAACTAGTCAGCTTATGCATAACAATACTAAATACCTAATATTAATTCAAATTATATTTTAGACGTTCCAGTTAAAAAAATAGATTTAATTTGCTAACAGAAGAGCTTGACAACACCGTCGCGCAAAATAATATATCACCAGTATCACGAAGTAGATTATGATGATTTTATAAAAACACTCAGAGAAATCCTAGCATCAGCTTTCTCAATACAAACTCGTATAGACTGCACCAAAATCCAAACGGCAATCAGTCACGACTTTCGCACACACTCACATTTCGAAAAAATGTCTTTAAAATATCATTAATATACATTGCCTGGAAACAACTGATGTCGACTGGCATTAGAAACGTTCCATCAACGATTTATGAATATGCTGTACTGGAGGAATTGAATTCTCAGAGTTTCCTAGCAAAGAAAGTGAACAGGATACACAAATCTCTATCATAATTTTTTTTCTGTCAGTTCAATTTGAATACTCCGACAAAGGTAGAAAAATAATGCTGCCCCTTCAACAATTCTTACGCTGCGTCATCAAATTTAAAGCTATAAAATGCCGACCCGGACTAGTGCCATGCCTGATTATTCAGAATTTGGGCATACTAAAAACAACAGTCGCCGCCAACCATTCAGCTTAAGATGCATTGAGCCATATGTACTAATATCATAACTGTGCTTCCAGAAATCTTGATGACAATCACAGAGCAAACGCGTGTGACTGTACGTACTATAATTCTTTAATATTCCGACATGGTATGTGATACAACTCTTACCGTCAGCCGCCAAAATATTCCTGCTATTCCAGATTAAATACCTCAAACATTACAAACGAAACGCATTTACCTTCAAGATTTCTCACCATTCCTACTCTCCGAACACAATTTTCACCATTCCTACTATCCTAACGTACTCCCCACAATCTCTGTTCTTATTCCATGTGCTAAATATGAATCATAAAAATGGTCTTGGCATTCGAAATGGAATATCATATGCCCAATCTGTGCATCCCTACCCTCCCAAACAACCAACTGCTATCATCATTCCTAACATTCTACTACTGTTAACACCAATTATATCCCAGATGCAAAACATCATTTAAACAAATATTAGCATGTGTTGTGAACCAAATAATGTATTCTGTGCCGCAAATGTACAACAACGTCCGCGGCATGACATCCTAGATTATTCCTTTTTTTTCAAAAATTAAATAGCAGTTCAAAAACACATTCTTTCACGATATAATTTATCTCTCTTGAAAGCCCATTTCACCAACGCCAACCATAATACCTATTTATATGTTAAAAAGACACAAATTCTTCAGAAGGTCAATTGGGTTCCATGTAAATGTAAAGTTGAACGATAATTGTATTTATTTGAACCAAGTTACTCTGATATTCCTGTATTCCTGTGGCCCTGAAAATAATAATAAAGAGTGGATAAACGATACATATTTTTAGTTTCTCGCATACCGCTTATGCATTAAAGAGAATGTATTGTAACGTTTCTGGGAAATAACGCCAAATTTTCGAACGAAATTTTTTTTTTACCGTATCCTGAAAACGAAAAATCGGAAGAAACTGGTTTCTATGTGTAGTAAATTACTCCCTCTAACACATTATATAGTCAGAATCCATGTTTTGTAGGTACTTGACACCGAAAAATTGTTTGACGGTAAAAGTCGGTCTTTTCTTATTCGTCCGTTTTTCTGTTTGTCCATTCGTCCGTCCATCTGCCTGCTTATCTGTCTGTTTGACTGGCAGTCTGTCTGTCTGATTGTCAGTCTGCCTGTCTCTGTCAACGCTAGTGCATGAACATCAACAACATTTTTAAAATTGACTCAAAAATGCCTAATTTTTTTCAATTAAACGTACAAAACGCTGAATATATGGGCATCGGCAATATATCGGCAGGTTTCATTTTCGTTAAAATTCCTGATTTATCGAAAATTAGAAAAGTTCAAATTTTTGGGGGGGAGTCCTTTCTACATTTACATAATTAAAGGTCCAGATATTATCTTAGTAAAATCTGTTCTTCAAAGACATCTTAAAAGAAGGTCACGCACATTTTTTAAAAATCAGTAGTTTTTCTGTAATTTCGCGTGATATTTAGGTAATTTTCTAGACTTATTTTCTGCAAAACAGTTTCATGTTTTCTTTAATGCAATTTAATGCCCTTTGCATGCAATATATGGTGTAACAATGGTGTAACAATGATAACAGTGATTGTGTTTATAATGGTGATTTTTCAAGAGATTTGTTCGAAAGAGTTATTTAAAAATAGGTATTCTATAATATTTTGAAAAAACGAGTGATTTTTGTGTAATTTTTTTAAGAGTTAATGCAATTTATAAAATATACGGATACATTTTATAAAATTTATTTATTATCTCATCAAAGAACGAAAAAATGGGACTGGTCTTGGTTTTGGTGAACCCTCTGTAATTTCAAGTTTGTGTAATATTAACATTACAAAATTGCGATATTGATGAAACTTTTTTTATTTAACGAAAAGTGTTTTTAAAAAGTAAATTATTTAAAAATACCTTGTACAAAGTTTTAAACATTTGATAATTGTACTGTTATTTTGGAAAATTTTGAATTTTGAATTTCGATTTTTCCGATCTCTTAGAATATTTTAGGAGTTTCACGTTTCAATGCAATATAAGGAACGCCACGACCCAACAATTTAAGATTCTCTGATTAACTTCTCACAATTGTGGTTGTATGGCACGTATGGAGTTTTGGAATGTCGAATCGGTAATTCATGTGTTACCTTTAAATAAATTAAATTTCCGCGCCTAACGCGCTACAATTGGTAATGAGTTTTACAAGTGATTGCTGCGTTGTGTTAATACGTATTTGCAGAAAATGCTGCTTTTTAATTTTATTTGCAGTATTTTAACCGTTATTGATGCTGCAACCATATCTGATGTTGTATTACCATTAGTCCTTTCACAAATCGTGTTTGAAATAATTTTAAACATGGAGAAAGTTAAAAAGCATTCTGAAAAATTTGTAAACAACTGATACATTGGAAAATTAGTTTTCTTGGAAGAAGTCGTCGCTACGAAATCAAAACTACTTGACAAATATCTTTTTGTTGATGCATAATGTCCTGAAGGAGCGAAGGAAACTGTTACATTTTCCTAAAAATTATTATCATTGTAGGAAAAATTACCAAGAGGCGTAACAAAATGTGCATATCAATAAATGCAAATGAATGTAAATGGGTTGTCATTTTGCTTATAATTATAACTGAACTTTAAACTGCAAGCAAGCAGAGAAAGACATGATTTGTTGCAATGCAGCATATTTTAAAATATAATTAAATACCAAATGAAAACTAATTGGAATATATTCACAATGGAATATATTTCACAGAGCATTTTATAATTCTCGGAAACATTAATAAAATAATGTAAAATCCATATATTTTTTCCTACTTGCTGTAGTGGATACTTCACTAGTTTGACGTCAGAGGTCTAAACGAGCGGGTATTGTTTTACGGAAAGCAATGGCTGGGAACAGGGTGCATGGACTTCTATCTGTCCACAACCCGGCAACCCTTTGTAACTCGAGGCGATTCTCCAGGCACAAAGTCTGGATAATGAAGTCATTATCTGCTCTTCTACCGGCTTCCCTCGCTAGTCACACGAAGCAATTTTAATTATTCTTTCAAAAAGATTCACAGGGGATACCAACTTTGAAAACGTGACCAGTGCGCCGTTACACCCTGTAGTCGCGATGGCGTCCGAGCATATGCAGCAACCGAAAGAGCCCCTTTAGCTCTGATCTCAAACGACCTTGTGGGCAGGGACGCGCGTTCCCTTTTTTCCAACCGCGTGGTTACGTTGCCCTCTGTAGCGTGCGATGTACCGGTTATAAACGCAAAAGGGTTGTCGACGCATGAGGTGGAGTGGCAGAAGTGGCAACGACTGCGACGGGGAAAGGGAAAATGTTGGTTGTTCTGAATATGTGATAAGGTGAGACACGGAGCTGAAGCGTTTCTGCAAAAGGATATAATGTTATTGCTTAAAGATTCTGAAAGGAAAACAATCCAAATATTTAACAAAAGGGGAAAAGGGGAGAGTCAGAGAGACAGACAGAGAGAATCATAGAGAGCCAGAGGGAGAGACAGAGGAAGATACATAGAGACAGAGTGAGAAACAGACAGAGAGAGAGACAGAGACAGAGACAGAGAAACGGAGAGAGGTAGAGAGACAGAGAGTCAGAGAGAGGCCGAGAGAGACAGAGAGAGACAGAGAGGAACTGAGAGACAGAGAGGAACAGAGAGAGAGAGAGGAACAGAGAGAGTTAAAGAGAGAGAGAAAGAGGGTGGGAGGGAAGAGAGAAGAAAGAGGGCACAAAAACGGAAGAGACTAGACTAATAAAACAAGGCATTCAAACAGGATGTTGTTTTTGTAAGGGGGGCAGTAAAATATTATTTTAAAAACTTACTTAGAAAACTGAATAAATCTGCTTTAACGTGTACACTACGTGGTGACTTAAAATTTTTGGCCATTTCAAATAAGAATTCGACTTAAACGATGTAATTAAATAAATGTGTTAAAATTCCATACATACAATAACTATTTTGTGTAGCAGTGCGCAGCCACTATCCTATAAACCCATAAATGTTGGAGAAATGTGTTATAGTGTAAATGCATGTAAATGATAGGTCAAATAAAGGAACTGATACAGCGAGAGAGTTGTAAAAAGTGCGGGAACAGCGTCAGATACGGTGATATGCCAGGATAAGAGCAGAGAAACACAAAATTGTTGTTCAACTGATGTCACTGCAGCCCCTCTGACCGGGAGGTCCGAGGTTCAAGTCCTGACGGCGGCAAGGTTTTCGACACTAGCTTTTCAGCTAGATCGAATTCAGGCGCTGTCTGGAGGAGAATTTTAGCTGCTCTGATCGGTAGTTTTCCGTGGTTTCTCCGATCAACACCAGGCGAATGCCGGAGCAGTACCCTAATAAACAGGCCACGGACCACGCACGATCTGTCCTTCCTCTTCCTTGTCCTATCCTCTCCCCTTTCACACACACACTAACGTGCACTACACTACCACATATTCCGGGAGACCGGGCGGGAGCTTAGAGCTTGTCCCGACTGGGGCGGTGCCCCTCTGGTGGGAGAGTCCTGGTTAGGGGGAAACCCCACTAGCCGACGGTAGTTCGGCGCCGGATCTCGCCAACCGTGGGAAGATCACCGCCATCTCCCGAGAAAAAACATGCCCTACACTAACGGGACTAATGACCAAAGCAGTTCACGCGCCCGGAATCACGAAAAAATCAATCAATCTATGAAAATTGTTGTACAGAGTCAGTGGTTGTCCAGTTGCAAGTGAAAGTCGACCGAATGAAGAAATCAATGAAAGAGGGGAGAAGGGGAACAATAATTCAGAAAGGAGGTCAAAATTGGGTAAAAACAAAAAACACAAAATAAAAAAATTGAATTAGAATTGTTGAACGGATGTTAGTAGCAAATATCAGTAAACACAAGTCCAAAATCGCGGAAAGTAACTCTTAAGACCGGAATACACAGTACAGTTATCGTGCATATTGCTTACAGAACACATGCAGTCTAGACTAAATGATTTCTCAATGAAAATGAGAATGATCGTAATTTTTTATGTAGACACCATAGTTTGACTAAAGCGCCTCTAGCGGCAGAATCGTCCACTAACGTCTTTTTTACCCGGCGCGATGGTAATCGGCCATTTCAATTTTGTGGTGGAGTGTTTTAAGGTACGATTGTGTGAGGTGATATTGTGATAAACAAACCTCTTTCCCTACTCCCGCCCTTTTCTGCTCTATGCTTCTCATGATTAATTAATACTTAATAAAGATCACAGCCAGAACGCAAACAGAGAAATACTGCTAGTGAAAGAACTCGGACTGCGCAATTCAGTAGACTCTCTAGCGGTTTCTTGTGTCGATTCGTAGATAATTTATACTGAAAACATATATGTCATGTATGTACAACTTTCGGCTTGTATACATCTAGTTTGGGATTTTGAAGTTTCTGTACAGAAGCTATGAGTATTTGCACGAAAATTGTTCCCGCTATACCAGCCTTTAGACTATGGCCTCTCATGTAGGTGGCTCATTTGGCGTGCTCTGGTCCCGCGTATAGCCTGTAGGCCACCTGCGTGGACCTATGCTTGTTGAGTCATCTCTACATCGGAGGGGTAAATGAAGAGGCGCTCGGGGTCAGTCGGCTTTGGTCGAGTGAAAGGCAAGTTCAACGCGGGCCTCTGAAGATAGTTCGGTCCCAATTCCTTCATTTGAGCAGCCCTACCGTAGGCTGAGAGACACCCTATTTGCGGACGGGTGGAGAGTTGCAGGAGGAAGGGAGGGCCAGGGAGGAAGGGAGGTTCTGTGGCCGCGCCACGCGAGAGGGTGAATAGAAGAACGGGACCTCCCGGTCAGAGGCGCTGCAGTGACATCAGTTGATGCACTGAGCTACCGCCCCCGGTGGGCCTGCTAGAGAGACCCAGCGTGGTGGGCGAGATGAGGGGCCAGGAGATGTAGGTGGAGGGGATGAGGGGCGGGTCCCTGGGTGCTAGAGAAAGAGCGGAACGGGAAGGGGGTGGGGTGGGGGAGGGGCAGCGGTGAGCGACGCGACACACCGAGAAGCGCGTTGAGCACGAGCCGGTAATTGTCAAAGTTGGGCGCGAGGCCTAGCGAGAAGCACAAAGGGGCCAACTGAGCCGGAAGGGTCACGAACGCACTGGAACCTGCAGCGCCGAAACAAGCGAATTGGCACGGTCGCCACAGCTTCCGTTGCGGAGACAGTTCTTTCTCTCCCTCTCCCTCTCTCTCTCTCTCTCTCTCTCTGCTCTCTCCCTCCCCTTTCTCTTCGCTCTATCTCCTTCTCTCCCCTCTGTCACCCCTATCTCTCCCCTGTCACCCCGTTCTCTCCCCTCTGTTATCCCTTTCTACCTATCTCCCCGTCTCTTTCTCTCTCTACCTCTTCTCTCTCCCTCTGTCTACCACCTGTCTCCCTCTCTCTACCACCTCTCCCCCTCTCTCTACCACCTCTCTCCCCTCTTCACTGTCCCTCTCTCCTCTTTCCCCCTCTTCGCTTTCCCTCTCTCCTCTTTCCCTCTCTCCTCTTTCTCACTCTCCTCTTTCCTTCTCTCCTCTTTCCTTCTCTCCTCTTTCCTTCTCTCCTCTTTCCTTCTCTCCTCTTCTCCTTTCTCCTCTTTCCCTCTTTCCTTCTCTCTCCCCTCTTTCTCTCTACTCTCTCTTTCCCCCTCTCCCTGTCTATATCTCCCACCTCTCTCTGTCTCTGTCCCCTCTCTTACTCAATTTAACTATTATAAAACAAAAATTAATACTTTCGATCACTCGCACTTGTTCTTGAAAATGAGGATAATCGAAGGATCTCACTGCTTGCAGCAAACAATTTCTATGTAAATGCGAGGGCTTCGAATGTACTAATCACAAGTGAAATTAGAGTAATTTTCTGAAGAGCAAAAATCTAATTTGGAATTTTAGAGTTTAATCTTATGGCTCGAATGTAATTCAAGGTACAAATAAAGAAAAAGTAATCAAAATTGAGGCAATTGTCTGAATAGCACCATCCTAATTTATTTTAACTTTCTGACATTCATAACGAATCTTCGCACGCTTTGTTATCCATTGAATTTTTGAAAAATGCTTCAACAAAATTATTAATGATAATGTAAATGTTTTGAACGTCAATTTTCTGTTCTTTGTTTTCAAGATTTGAGCTCTTCATTTTTAGGGTGAGTACTAATAGAGTCAACAACTTAGGTCATTAGTCCTCCAAGTGAAGTGCATGTAATAATGTCTATGAGATGTACTTTTCCCCCTCTAGAACGTGACATTCGCAGCCCATCTACACATCGACTTTCCTCAGCTATTTCTCCCCTCAAGTAATTGTATTATTCAATAAGGCCAAGATTGAAAATTATAAAACAGGATTTTAAAATATGCAGGCAATACTTCAAGGTTCTATTCAGTTAGCAAAGGCGATTGTAAAAATAATTTCATCGGTTTATTACAATTTTTTACAGATATCAGCAGCAGAGACTAAAAAAAAGAATGCTGAAATCACAACTGAACGTGAGATTAATATCAGTTATTACTATGAAATAGAGTCATTTTACCTATCTTCAAGAATACAGTTCTTTCAGTATTAAAAACGAAACTAAACGAGAATGTATTTTTATACGCAGATGTGTATTTTTATATGACAGTAGTATCCTCTAATATTAAAGACAGTCAATGAATTATCCTGTAATATTAAAGATAATAAGGCATTGTGTCTCGAAACGTTGGGACTTTTATTGAATTCATGCCAATAAAATACTTATGTTTAAAGGTAATATTTATTCTGATTTTCTTTAAAATATAGTCATTTTACCAACATTCAGGAAGACGGTTCTTTCAGTAATCAAAACGAAACTATACATGATTGTCTGCAGATATTTTCATATGACAGTAGTATCCTCTAATATTAGACAGTCAATGAATTTTTCTATAATATTACACTTCTAGCATCTATTATGATTGTGCTACGATATTACGTTTTCAAGGCGCAGCTCGTACCACAACATGACGTCTGTTGCCCACAGCAAGTTGCCACAAGGGAGAGACTTTCCTGGCACACTGTATTTGTTTCGATTGTCTTTATATTACAGGACAGTACTTTCATATAAAATACAGTAAATTCAGCCTTCATATTTTCAACGGAAGATTTTTGTCGGGTGAGTGTCCTAGTGCGTTAGTAATCGCTTTCTCGCTGTGCTTTTGGGTCAGCAGCCAGATCCATTCCACTTCAACCAGGTTGTTTGTCAAATTTGGCAACACAGATCTGTCATTCATTGTAATTATCAGAGTAAACTGTGTCCTGCTGCCCAGCTACACCCGTCACGACTGGCAAAGAGATAAAAGAGCGTTGACACGGGATTTTTCCTCTTACAAAGGGAATCACTGTCCTCCAAAATGGAATACAACGCAGGGTCATTGTAATCAAACGAGAAAATGCTAGCATTTTCCAAATTGAACCCTTGAATATACGATATGTCTTCTTTCGAAACGTCAATTTATTTTACTACAAATTAGAAAGAAGTGATTTGTTTTCAGATTGTTTTAATGATGCATAAATGTTACTTATGTGATTAGGTATACTTTGAACTAGAGTCCCTGGATGCAGAGAGTAGCGCAACCCGAACGGCCGCCGCCGTTTAATATCCTTCCACTCGAAAGCCCCAACAGGCAGCATTCAGGAGTTCAGGGCAAATGATAACAATCTAAGGCGTTATGAGGAATTTCGAGTATGTGTTCCTCCCGAACACCTCAATTGTAATTATGTAAATGTAAATATTTAAGTGGCTAGGTGGAAGAGTAGGCTTTACGGCCTGAGTCTCGTCAGTAATAAAGACATTATTATTATTATTATTATTATTATTATTATTATTATTATTATTATTATTATTATCGTCGTTTTTTTGTAGATTGGTGGTTCCCAACTTATCGACAATACTATTTAGTTGAATTGGATATAAAATGGCGGCACCGGTGGAGCAAAGGAATGCGCTACTCTCTGTATTCAGGGACTCTAGTTTGAACTTACGAGAACTTATTTACATGGTTTCATGATCGTAACAATGCTACCCAAGCATTTTTGATGTTGTAAATTATTGCACTAGTTGGTACAATTGTTGTCAAATGTTATCAGATAAAATTGCAGTACTTGACAATATCACAATTTATTTTTCATTACTTTCATGAGGACTCTTTATTCTGAATTAATTGTTCCTTAGATGATACAGTTATTGAGTTTTATCAGTTCATTACAACGGCATTCTTCATCAAACAGTGCTTTTCAAGTAAAAATGAACATTTCAGTGCAATTAAAAATATTTCGACCGGTTTTCGACAGATATTGATTGGTTGTGTTGTAATTACAAGTTACTGTTCCTAACACATCATTATTCCTATTTGTGTTGTATGTTTACCACAGTTAGAAGTTTGTTTGACCTTGATATTTTTATTGTTCATTTAAAAGTTAAACCACAGTGAGTGCAGAGGTATAACTGAACTAATCATACAACCGGAAACTTTCATATGATGTGCTCCATTTACAGCAGTTTATACCCCGCTTCACAAAGGAACATAATAAAATTACACGTGCGCAAGAATTTTCACATATTTTGTGTTTGGTAAGCATACGTACATTTGTAAGAACTAGTAGAAATAAAAAAATTCATTGTAACACTGCTAAAAAGAGAAAATAATTTTTAAACAATATATGAAGAAATTTTAATTTATGTTTCAACGTTATTATTAGTATGTTACGCGGAACAAGACAAACTGTGCTGTTTGGGTCTACTCTCTGACTTTAAAGCATGTAACAAAAATAGTAACTACAGTACAATCTAAGTCGGAATCGATCGGGACACAAAAAAATCCTATTTAGGGAGGTTTCCGTTTTATGCAAGATTGTCCATTTTATGACAATTGTAATAATGACGTTTCTGCCCTTAAAGTAGTAAATTAGTTACTTTATTATAATTATCGAAATACTTTAACATGTAACGTATTTATAGAAGAAATCACCATTAAATGAATATTAAACAATCTTCATTCACAGCTCGAGTTGAAAAACAAACACTTCACTGGCTGTGTTCGGACTGCTTACTGACTTTCAACGCACAATGTTTCACAACCCAGTACTATGACATTATTGTATCGTCACATGGCCTTGAGGCATGCGCATGTGGTCGAGGGATTATGATTTTCAACGTTGGAGATGCGTGAATAGAAGCCATGCCCGTACACCTTCCCACGCTCAGAACGTCAGGGGAGAAGGAATTACACTACGCACTACGCCTTGAGAGACAAGTGACCCCAAGGTCGAATTCTGCGCTAAAAGCTGAATTCGCTCTCCTTAAATGTCCGGTTGCCTCGACGAAATCGAATTTCACAGGGATAGAGAAGTTAAAATAAGCTAGCAGATGCATTCAGTTCATTGAGAATATCCCGCGTCTGCCAATTGCATTCAATTCATAGGAATGCCGTTTTATATTTTTTCCTGCAGGACATGAAAAACCGTTCCGTTTCCGCGTGGACAGGTTCAGTTTTATGCTGTGTAAAATGCTATTTAATATCACAAATTTTCCGGTTTAGACAGGTGTCCGGTTTTTACAGGTTCCGGTTAAGACATATTTGACTGTATTTAAATACTCTTTCAGCACACCATTTGTAGCCAACTTACTTTTTGCAACTTTCTTTTTGTAAAATATATTGATGTGCTCTTTGATGATCAAATCTACTTAGGAAGAATGTCTTTATTTCTCTCGGAAAAAGTATTAGAACTTTCAACGCTTCAGAGATCAAAATGCCCTCAATAAATATGAAGACTCGAAATAAGTTCAGTATTCTAATCTAAACGATTTCAAAACAAAGACAATAAAATTCAGATTTGATAAAAGAGTTACCCTGCAAACAAAATGCATGACGTTTTCGTTCATTGATATATGTATAATAATTAAGTTAGATAGCATATGTATCACGGACGCATAGTGTTCCAAAGTAATTTCACTAGAGGTTTTTCTTCAAGTTCTTGTTGTTCTTTTAGAAATAATGACAATTATCGTATACATTTGTAATTTACTAACCATGAATGCGTACCAAAACAAATTCCTTTTCCCAGTGAACAGTCTCTTTAATAAGGGAAAATTACTTGTTTTATTATGAAATTTATTTAATTATTTTCTTCAGAAACATTGTTCATACGATTTTCTGATTTCACTGCAATATATAATGAAAGGCTACTTGAGATTTTGTGTTAACGATAATTTTCGACAGCGCATTTTTACGGCTAATATGAAACAATAAAATGATTGATGATAATGAATAGTTTTTTTTCATGCGACAAAACTGATGACAGGCAAATAATGCACGGAATTTATCTAATGTGTAAACTAGTAAATTATTTTGTGTGTATTAACATATATCACTAATAAGAATATCCTAGTAAGAATATTTGGTTTCTAAGAGATTTATATTTTCAATCGTAAAAGTTTTTCCATTTTATACATTCACACGAAAATGTTTCATTAAATACAACACAAAAAAGGAAAAAAAGAAAAATGTAAGCGGGTTTGAGTGACTGTTATACGTTTTGTTAACGTTTACTAAAATTGTGCTTCATTTATTAGAGTAGAAAGTTCTTGATTATCTACGCTCAGGATAAAATGGATTTTTCGTGTAGGGATGTCAACAGAAAAAATGATAAAATTCAGTGCGTTGCCAAGAGACAAAGAAAAGAAACAAAAAAATCCAAATACCTAAAAGTACAGAACCATTCGTTACACAAGTCAAAATATTTCATAAAACCAATCTTCGCAGGAACATCGTCCAGACTTCCATTTATTAAAACCGCCGCTCAGGGGTGATCAAGAATCGGTGCACCGTATCGCTTAAAGATTTGGCACAGCTCCAGATTTCTCCTCCCCCGGGGTCGCTTGCGGGGGCAGGGTTAAATGAGCTCCCGCAGCCTCGCATCCAAGGGAACTAATCATCTTCGGGGTTGCAAATAAGTTCTCTCGCCCAAACGAGCTTCAAAGCGATGGCTCTGAACACGTCGTCATCTCTCCGTCTCCCGGTGCAAAGAACCATTGGAATGCAGCGTTTGCCAGCGAAAGTGGTTCCGCGTGCCGCGTCGGATTCATGTGACTCGTGCATGCGTTTCAGAGAATTAGACCACACGCGTGTGTGCAGTGTATGTTGGTGCGTATACGCACACATGTTATAATAAGCAAAGTACGCACAGAAGTCAAAGCTGGGACCGGGAGCGGTAGCTAAGTGCATCAACTGAGGTAACTGCAGCGCATCTGACCGGGAGGTCCTAGGTTCCAGTCCTGACGGCGGGAGGATGTTCGACACTAGCTTTTCAGTGAGGTCGAATTCAGTCGCTGTCTGGAGGAGAATTCTAGCGGCCAACTGCTTGATCGGTAGTTTTCCGTGGTTTCTCTGATCAACACCAGGCGAATGTCGGAGCAGTACCCTACCAAACGGGCCACGGACCGCGCGCGATCTGTCCTTCCTCTTCCTTGTCCTATCCTATCCCCTTACACACACACACTAACATGCACTACACTACCACATATCCCGGGAGACCGGTTGGGAGCTTAGTGATTGTCCCGGCTGGGGCGGTGCCTCGCTGGTGGGAGAGTCCTGGTTAGGGGGAAACTCCACTAGCCGACGGTAGGTCGGCGCCGGATCTCGCCATCCAGCGGGGGAAGATCACCGGCCTCTCCCGAGAAAAAAAACATGCACTACACTAACGGGACTAATGACCGTAGCAGTTGACGCGCCCGGAAACACGAAAAAAGTCAATCAATCAATCAAAGCTGTGGTTCAAGTTGAAACACGGTTTATTTTACATAGCATCGTAGGCTTTCACTCATATTCGGTTTATTTTGTTAATACAGCAATTTGTACAGTAAATGGACTAGGTCAATATTGAGCAAAATGGGAACGTACAATTACCATAGGATATCATGTTTCGACTGTCAACACAGAAAGTAGATGGATTTAGTATTCCAATTCGATGTACACTGAATGGAGATGGACGTTTCATGTAGTAGAAATCCACAAAAATATACTGGCAAACTGATCTTAATTTCTCTTATCAAAATGTTGCCGTAGACATTTTCATTAGCACGCGTCGGCAACATAAATCTAGAATTGAATTTTGTGAAAAATGTTAAATGCTCTTTAGAAAATCAAATGCGTTAGAGATCACATTCTCTATACATCATGAATATTTATTTCAATGAAATTCAGAAGCAAGCAGAATCTCGATTCTGAATAAAGATTAATTAATTCCGTACTCGAAATAAATATTCATTTATTTTATTATAAATTTCTATTCGATTCAACATGAAGCTGTTACCATTTATCTGTTAGCGAACGCCCAATAATTCGATATTTACCAAAAATGTATATAAGAAGAATATAGGTATGGCGAGTCATATGAATGTATGATAACATGATTTGGAATAGGATTAATACGATAATCAAAAAGAACAACTAAAGAAATTAAATAAAATTTATGTAATAAGACCTTAAAGTTTTGGAAAGCTCTACAAAAATGTAATATAAAATATAGTGATTTTTCGTTACCATGATAATGGAGAATATTCCAAAAACGTACATAAAGTTTAAAATAACCTTGTAGATACTGTTGTAGCACATGACTCATTATATAGACCTCGCTTTTTCAAAGGGTTTTCAGCAAACATCTGTCGAAATAATCAATTTTTTGGGGATTCAAAATTACCTTCCAACTCAATCCAGTCAATAGGGTTTCTTACTTGGTACAACAGAAGATGCAAAATTCAATTGGCAAAAGAACGGGCAACTTCCCAACCACTGGTGGCTCTCACACACGTAGCTTGACACACAAGACATAACCACAGACACGCACCTTCGCAGGGCCGGCCTACCGGAGCTGCTCTTCAGGTGGCGAGGTCGCCCTCCCACACCGCGTACGCACGTGGTCGTTTCCCAGTCGACGCGACGGTCACGTGACCCGGCGGCCACGGGCACGCGTACGCACGGAACGGCGACCACGACGACGCGTACGCACGCACACGCGCACGCGGGCGCCGCACGCCGGGCCGCGCGTTTGACCCGACCGCGTCACGTGTCGGCGGTAGCGGCGCGGCGCTCTAGGCGCGCTCTGGCGGAGCGGCGGCGCGAAGCGCGGGCGCGGCGGGACTGAGCGCCCGGCGGCGGCGGAGGCGGGAGCTGGCGGCGGCGGAGGCGGTGGAGGCGGGAGCTAGCGGCTGCGCGCGCGGCACAACCGCCGCCAACGCCGACGCCGACGCCAACGCCGACGCTGTGCAGTGGTCGCAAACCCCACTACAGAAGGGCCGTTAGGACGAGACGCTGGGAGATAGGTGATAGTTTAATATTGTTATGATAAATTGCTACGAATGTTGTGCGGTTCTTCAGTTGCTAGTCTTCCGATGTTTTAACAGTTCATCTCGCCTTCTTCAGGGCTACAACAATGAGTTGATAGTATTGTTTACTGATAGAATGTAAGGAAACCATTTACATTCATACACAACAATAAAATACTTCTCATTTACTCTTTTAGCTAATCTCATAGTGTCTTGTTTTATTCGTTCAGCAATTTTAACAATATATATATATATATATATATATATATATATATATATATATATATATATATATATATATATATATATATATATCTTCGACCTCTGTGAATAAGCTGATATGTCAAAAAAAACTTGAATTTTACAGGGGAGCAAAAAACCACTTTCAACTAATGCTATAAATAAGGAATTGATGATATTCAAACCAAACCAACACAACAATAGTCTTGTTTGAATATCACCTTCGTTTAAATATCATAAAACTCATGTTTTTTCTCACAACATGTTTTTTGCTCTCCTGTAAAATTAAGGGTTAAGGTCAGTTATTAAGATAGCACAACTTGGGAGGACTGATTACGAAATGGTGTTGAAAGTGGGCGTCCCTTGTAGGTCCTTATCTTCAATAGACAAAATCAATCTGACAAAGCACACTGCTTATCATTACCCAAAGCATCAATGAATACATTATATAAGTGTTGTTATTCATTTTTAGGATTTCTCTTCATTACAATTCTAAAGACCCGCTTTTATTAACATTTTCCTAACATGACATTCGAAAACATTACTCGGTTCATTTAGCACTATGTACCCATTTTTTTATTAGACACTTGTGGACAAATTTACCACTGTGCACACCTCAGTATGTCTCCGCTCCATGTACAGTCACTGTTGCCACCATAAACACTATCGCAGCCGAACACTACAAACTTCACCATTGATGCCGTCACTGCAGTCTTATAGGCATCGCTGTTAAAACCACCACCGAGGCTACGTGCTACACGCTGTCATAACCATCACCACTACTTGCACCATCGGCACAATTACCACTCGCATTGCCACTGCTGTTGTCTGCACCCTCGTACCAGCCATCATTGCTGCTCCAACCTCACCGGGTGGCAGCCCAGCCACCGTCGCTCCAGCTGACTTGGCCGTCGTCGCGCCGCGCTTGGTGGCTTGTGTGTATCGACGCCGCGCGCGTCCCCCCACCCCGCTCAATTAACCGGGCTGCTCTCCCGCGGCGCACGCCGCCCCGCCGCGCAAAGGCAAATTTCCGCGCTATCGGCCTGCGACCGGCGCGAAGCCAGGCCGCCCCTCGCCTCACCCGCTAGCCCGAAGCCCCGCCCAGCGCACACCCATCTCCTCGCTCAGTTTCAGTGCCCAGGGCGCCGACCAGCGCCCCGCGTCTCGCCCAGCACCACCGCCCAGGGTCCCCGTTCAGGGCCCCTTCTCAACGCCCTGATTAGCGCCCTGCCCAGCGCCCCTACCAGCCTATTACTCCGCCCCGCCCCTCCCTGCTTCCCCGCTCAGGGTTCCATCCAGCATCTCGCCCAGCACCCCGCCCAGCACTCCGCCCAGCACCCCGCCCAGCACCCCGCCCAGCACTCCGCCCAGCGCCCCGCCCAGCACCC
>BLKR01011189.1:0-36987 GCA_011170035.1 Teleogryllus occipitalis
GCAATGGTGTGTTGTGACGTGGCGTGAAACATATGCGGAAGAGAGACATTACAGGTCAGTTCAGTGAAGAAGATGAGAAGAGCTATGAAGTCTTACGCGATGAAATTCTAAAAATGCAAAGAATTTTTATCGAAGGTTATACTTATTCAATTCTGCCGCAAGATTCCTACACTTTGATTCAGAATTATTAATAAATACAATATAATCTAAGTCATTATATATGAGGGCCACGAGAGACATGAGGACACCTAAAGGCCGCTAATCCTAAAGACACCTAATCCTACCGCTCCTTCTGAAGTTATCACTCCCGACTTTTAAATCACCCCGATGATTCTCATCAAAGTATAAATACAATAAGCTGTTGACGCGCCCGGAATCACTAACCAACCAACCAACGAACCTATAAATACAAAATTTGCTTACGAATAATATACAACAATCCTTCTCCCTCCCTCTCTCTATAACCGCTTCAAGTGCGTACATTAGCTGTAACAATGCTTACGTACACAGATGTCATAGTTACTGAGAAAACATGGAGGTCTGAAACTTCCCGACGCTGGTCAAAATTGCGGACGTATTGCACGGGCGGGGAGTAGTGAAAACAATTCAGAACAATCCATCACATAATTGAAGATCTTATTTTCAAAGGAACATGTTTATAAACACTATTTTTAAGGAGAGAAATTTATTCCAATTCAGCGTTATGGTGCAAGACACGATTCAAAGGTATTCGGATACCGTTTAACATAGAAGAAACGCCAGTTTTGTCATAATTATGAAGATGCCACTTAACAATATTTTGAGACGTAAAACAAGAAACAACAGGAAATAGAGATTTGTAACTTTGGAAAAAAACTGCGCACTGGCGCACAATTCCATCACACTGACGGGCAATTGCGCTCTGGCTCACAATTGAGCAAGACTTCTTTACAGTGGTGCACACTTGCGCGCGTGGTTCACCGGGGCATAGTAAAAAAAAAATCCAGGCCAGTCCTTGAAAAGGAGCTGAAGAATCCCGAGGCGAGTACATATCTGACATCAACGCTCTCGCCAACAGCGCTGGCGTCGCCTTGCCGCGCCTCGCGCCTGCTGGGACGAGCGCGCTGTCGCCCGGGTCTCGGCGGCGGCGGGCGTGTCTCGTTATGAAGATATGGAAATGCCTGGGCCGATTGTGTCCCGAGCGGAGCCGATCGGGCGCGCTCGCGTCCCCGTTTGACCTCCAGATCTTGATGAATGTTGGGATCCGTCCGAAGGCGACGGCTTTTCTCGGATGCCGACGGGTTCCGAAGCCGCCTGCCGTCCACCGTGGGGCGGGGGCGGGGGCGGAGACGAGGGCGCGAGCGGGGGCGGAGGTGGTGTCGAGCGCGGATGGAGATGCCGGTTGGCCTGGTGTCATCTGACCGCCCTGGAATAGCCTCCTGTGGTTGGAAATTGGAAACGAAAAGCTATGAAATTGTGGATACAGTATTGGTACGAGAGCATGTCCAGAAACTAACAAACTATATTTAATGTTATAGTCATTAGTGAATTAGGTAATTTGTTGGATGAAATATCGGAGTATGTTAGCAAACATACTGACTTTTCAAAGTTCTCTCAAATATTTTAGAAAATATACACGAATCGATTCAGGATACAGTCATTATTAATGTGCGAGTTAAATTTTTGTCTCGATGAATTATTCTGAAGAATTGTTTTTTGTTTTCAGTTCATCGGAGGTTAAATGTTATAATGCGTAAATGGATTGTCTCGATTACCAATTCTCATTTTTTCCCTGCTGATAAGCGAATCGTGTATTTGAACAGAATGTTTGTAATAATGGTGATACCAATTTTGTACCCTTCTGTAGGCGTAGCTGTCGAACTAAAGTTTCCTTTTTTGGCACTTGCGACAAGAAAAGATAAGTCTTAATTGTACATAGTGGTAACAGAACCCTTACTCTAGTAAATATACGAGAATTCCTTCTTGATGACAGCTCACGTTCATGTTCTGATTATAGATGCATATTTTGCTAAATGTTCGCTTATATGATTTGCGCTTATATGACGGTAGCGGATTAGCAAGTTTGACGAATATTACGGATTTAGATAGACGATAGGCCAGTAAATACAACAAAGTAGTTGTTCAGTTTTGAAAGATAGGCAAAATGAAATACAAGTATAGTATGAAGTCTAATATTAAGAATAAAGTAAAATATTATGTGCTCTATTGCTTATAGCTGGAACTAAGAAGAGGAGGAAATAACGTTCCTTTATGAAATTGACAGCCACTTCGATGAAACGTTGACAAACCCTCCACGTGAACAGTAAAACATAATACTCTTGACATCCTGGAGGTTGCGTGCGTGGTCAGCGGCGGTCACCGCGGAAACGACCGTCAAAGGAAAAATCCTTCGTGGTCGTCACACGAGACTCAAATGCTGGCTCGAGGAAACGCTTTCAAGATTGTGGTGAATTCGTCGGAATTTAAGACGAGGACTCCACCGCGGCCACGAAAGAACAAAACCATTGGAGACGCAGATAAAAGGTACGAGAGCAGCGACACTACGAGTGCCATCATCTTGATTTTTTAGTGCCCCCTTTTATGTGAAGACTTGAAAGGGCGCGAGGCAAGAAATGCCCCTCGACATTAACGTTCCTCGGCGGCGCAGCAAGCGCGATACTGGGCAGATGGAAACATTAATCCTAATAACCGAGATAAATGTGTACAAGAATACTCGTAAGAGCATACTCCTTCCAACGAAAGCAGTGGAAATGAATCTACTCACATGTTTCTCGCTTAAAACTGTTGCAGACAAACGAAGTACTGTCTTTGCTTTTCAAGACTTAATACTAAGCCTTTTTGCCTTCAAAGACATTTCAAAGAAATGCATTGAAAGAAGTATTACCTTCCAACACCCCAATCAGCAGAATATTAATACTTGTGATTTATAAAATATGAAAATCTATTTCGAATACACCCGAAATTTATGTGTCAAATCGGTCTGAATCTGATATTGTTCTATAATTTGTATGATACGCGAAAATGCAATGCAAATTCACACGTCAGGAAGTTTCGAATTTAATTGCATTTTTGCTTCCTCTAATGTGTAAAATTATGGAAAGAAAATCTGTTACAAGGTATTCGTAAATTAAAATGAAGTAAATATTATGTGTGTAAGCATATGGAAAACAATTCAGTAGCACATGACCACCTCAAAATTTAATGATACACGGACAGTAACACAATAACTTCCCCCCTTACATCACTTCCAATTTGCAACTTGTGACTGTTCATTGAGAGTTTGCTACGCATTGTTGACGCCGACACGACCTCTGCTGTGCCCGTTCTAACGATGCCCTTTGACGTCCAAGCCGCAGGAGCCTGCAGTGGGGCGGCGCGGGCGTCGGCGAGGGTGGGGACAAGGGCGGCAGTGAGCCCCGTTGGCATTCAGGGAGTGGAGTGGGGGTCGGGGACGAAGCCCATTCGTAACATTTGCTCTGTCGTTTGTCCCGGTTTCTCTTGTTTGCTAGTGTGCTCGCGCTAGTAGACCTGTTCTTATTGCGTTGGTCGCATTCGACCCAGAAATAATTGGAATCGATCACTGAAGACTTTTCCTTGTTTCATAATTATTGTAGGTCTCATTGTAGTACATTTTCATGTCTCGTAAACGCAAACTTATTTCACTTACAAAAAGTTTTAGTGATCCTCACTAGCAATTGTGTTTGTACTCAAAAGAAAAATACTACCATAATTCCATGTCTTTGTTAAATATTCATTCGGAAATTTGACCTAAATCAAGAACGCATAGTAATATGTATATCATTTGACTGCTCTAATATAATAAAAATATCCGTGTTATAAAGTGATCATTCCATTCTGTAATAGTATCAATCTCACCGATACACATTTTTCTGGGTCATAAACGACAGTGAATTCTGTAGTAGTATTTTACAACGCCCGCAAAGTGTTCAGTTTTGCACATTGATTAATACTAATGGGAAAAATACTTAAGTATTTATTGAAAAACATGGCTAACATGATGTGGGAACGTTACAAATATTGTCTTGATAGTTCTGCCACATTCTCTTATATAATTTGATTAATGTACAATTTGATTTTTTTCTTTATTTTCAGTTCTTTGATTTATATGCATGATACATATGCAGATATCCTCAAATGGAAGTAGTCAAAAGGAGGAAATGACTGCACTGTGTAGGCATTAAATAACGGGGAATTCTGTTTTAAAGATAAAGGAAAATTATGGGGTAATTAAATGCAATAAGGAGCGCACTAATTACGACTTGCATAACGCTGTCGGCGTATTCTAGAGAGGATATTTCGAGAGCCCTCAGAAAATGATTTGCTTTTACAGGATAAAACTTAAAATTATCGCTAACCTTTGGTATTCGTAATTTTCGTCAATTGATATGTTCCAAAAGAAGAAATACCTAATTACATTGATGTCAATTTCTACATCACGTAATGTGATGATTGGGAAGTAACCAGATTGCAAAGTAACTAGAACGTCCGTAGATTGTTCTTCTGCACACGTCATATACATGTTTTACTGTTTTTCGTTAATAAACTTAATTTATATGTGTATGTAAATGGCATTGTAGGGTCGTATTAATCCGACCTTTTCCAGCTAGCCCTGTTCCCAGGCTTGGGCCCGTTTTTTTTAAATTTATTATTCACGCCTAGGGGCGAGTATGACCCATTCTCATAACTGCATTTAGTTTACTTGTCCTCTCTGAGCTTTTTATTTTGTCACGTAGCTATAGAAACAGACATTTTTTATTTATAAGCTATGTCTTCAATTTCCTTGGCTGGGAATCGAACCCAGGAGTGCATCACAGAAAGTGTACTTTCTAAGAGGGGCTTATAAATATAACTTAAACCTAACCAAAAAATCGAAAATAGTGTTCATAATCTACCAAACATCTACAAAGAGTCAATAATTCCCTGACCATCATGGTCGATCACAGAAGCTTCAAGGTTGCAGATTTACATGTGGTGCGTTTAAACCGGGGTGGCTTTGTTTCACCTTTGGAAGATGTTAGTAAATAAATTGTTTATTTTTCATGTAATTGAAAAACGTTATAGCTGTATACGAAATTTAAAAAACATGCTTTGTCTAGTTTATGTGGTGATAATAATTGAAATAAATGTCTTTCAACAAAAAATGTTACCTAAACTAGGCGTAAAGTCACTTTATAGGATGGGGTGACTATGCCACTATATTTATTGTGCGTCTTTCAATGCTGCACGATGTGTGACACAGATTCACTCATCATTCATTCTTCATTATTGCTCTGTAGCAAGAAATGAATCAGTTACAAAGTTTCAAACTTTATTTAATGATTATTTTTAAGTTATTAAGTACACTTTTTTGACATTGGTAATGACGGAAAGCGTATCATTTCCCCCAAATCCTTTTAAACTCTGGATAAGGAAATAGCCCTCTTTTCTATTCAACTCAGGGTTTTGAATTTTTTGGATTATATCATCATATTTTAAAAAAATCCCTATTCTGCGGGCAATTCCGAAACTCCTTGGATTTATGCAAAACATTTATCCGTGGTGAATCACTTTCAGTGGCAGTGACTTGTCCAGAAAACAACACTCCTTCATACATTTTTTATAAAATATTTTTCTGATACAGCGTATATAGCCACTTTACAGAACTATTTGGTTGATATGCGGTACATATGTACAACATAGTAATACACAGTAAAAATAAGGAGGAGGATGACTCCTCTGGGTTCTACAATGGGAAATCAGCGTGAGGCGTTTAGGAGTTTTTGCTGTTGGTTTGTGAAATGGGTGAGATAACGGGCTTATGATGTGGAGATAAAATAGGAGTTACGAGGACGGAATTTATATTTAGGAAATTCCTTCATACTACACCATTGAAAAATTCTCCTGTTGTGGATTGAGAAGATAAAGAATTGCAAGTGCTGTTACTAAGGGAATTATCAATTCATTCATTGTTAATCGTACAATTTCTTGTTTCCACAGAAATTAAATATACAATTTAACTAATTTAAAGAGAAGTAATAAATATCTTGAAAATATCACATTGAATATTCGAGAACTACTGACACAAAGATACCCCTTCATTTTCCATCAGTTTATTTCTCTCTCAAACACAAAAAGAAAAGAAAAAACTAAGAAAGTCAGAGAATGGATACTATTGCGCTAGATTAATGAATAATACTGTAAAGCAAAGCACTTACTTTATTATCCTTAAAGTCACTGTACTCTGTGTTGCAACAGAAAATTTTCCGAGGTACAAGTGCACAACGTCAGTTGATGCAAAATTAAGAAGTAAAAACACGGGAACGTAGTAACGAAAATGAAGTTCCTAAAAGTTATAATAGATAGCACCACTCATCAGATGCATTATGTATACAACATCGTCTCTGGTAGAAATAACACAAGATAGTTTAAGGCAATATTTTTCTAAAAGGTGCAGTGATACGAAGTAACCTGCGCGGCACAAAGTGATCCCGGATTACGGTACTGGTCTGTTTAACAGAACAGATCAAGGAAAGACGAGACAATCCGAAAAAAAAGTTAAATTTGATAATCTCAAATTTAACAATTAATACATTGAGTGTTATTGTTGAATGCGATTAAAAAGGTTTATGCACAAGTATTGCGAAGTTGTGAATAATAATAATAATAATAATAATAATAATAATAATAATAATAATAATAATAATAATAATAATAATAAAACTTGAGAGTAATAATAAAGAGATGTATATCTAAACTATTAAGGTGTATATTAAATCCACTTCCAAATATGTATTATAAGATGTTAAATTTAACTTATTAGATGGAGCAAAAAGTATTTGAATCCAGATTTCCGTTTCTATTATTTATGTTTTATGAATTTACAATATAAATAGATGAATATTATTCTGAAGGCAAGTTAGTTGAGGAAAGTTTGGTTGTGTAAGTAACACTAAAGTTGGGTTACATTTGTAATAGAAACACGAAATGTTGCAGTACATTTTTGTGACTATTGTTATTATCCGTATAATTAAACTTGTGCTCCAGTAAAGCAGTAAGTTATCTTGTTATTTCCCCTCTTTGCTACGCTTGTTTATGTTAATATAGCCTGTCACAAAATATTAGTTCATTTGATGAATGTTATATTTTTGTGAAAAAAAAACAACAACTATAAAATCACTGAATTATATTTTCAGTTTTCATCTTCAATCTTATTCAATTCCCTGAAGACAAATTTATTTAAAATATTTCATTATACAAAAATAGTTATTCTACTAATTTGGATTTTTTGGCCAACTCTGTAAAGCCAACTTTATGGATTCGTCACTCGTTCTTCATTCATAGCAACATAATTACTTTTGTAGTCATTGCCGACAAAAGAAGCTGACGGTACGTGAGCGTGATTTGAAGAGATCACTTTGTTGTGTTATTTCATGAAAAAAATGGTGCTTTATTAATTTTCCACAGTTGTCTTTATGTAACAAATCATTCTTGCACATTTCTTGTTTTATTTCTGTTACGCAATATGAATAAGTATTAGTTCATTTTATTCTTACAAATACTATGAAAATTCTAATAAATATATTTTATTCTCGTCAAATAATGCAGGTGAGTCACGTGACTTTATCATCTGCTGTAGTTTTGTACGATTCAGGTTATTGCAATGCAATTTTCGCGGAAGTGCATGAGGGAATGGGGTTAATTGATACAATGTATTCATTTCTATTTTATCACTTGTATTTTACGAGATATTGAGGTAACTTTGTTTTTTCAAATAGAATTATACATATTTATAGTCAATCATGACGAGCGTAAAAACACGAATCCAATGATGTGCACATTACCACATGTTAGATAAGCATTTTTTAAAGAAATTTTGATTTTTTTGTGCTCAGTTTACCTTGCTTGAGCGCGCATTGACAGTGGATGCTGCGTCACCTTGTGTGGCGGACTGTTATATTCAAAATATCCGTTAAACACGAGTCGCAAAACAATCAAAATTACTCAAATAAATGCTTATCTAACATATGATAATACGTACATCGTTAGATACGTCTTTTTACGCTCGTCGTGATACACTAAAAATATATGTAGATAGATATTTATTATTCTGCAGGTAGGTATATACAACCTGGTGGCAGAACTCTACAATTTACATATTACTAATATTAACTTAAAATTATTTAACAACGTAACTTTAAATTATTTAAAGACATAATAATAATAATAATAATAATAATAATAATAATAATAATAATAATAATAATAATAATAATAATAATAATAATAATAATATGATGCTAACAATAATAGCCCCAACTACATTTTGTGGTTGACTTGCACAGTTATTTGAAACTTTTAAATACAAGATTACACGACTTTTTAATTACACTTCACTTCACTTCACTTCACTTCGCATTTGAAATTCACTTCTCTTTCTACTTCTATACTGCACTACACTGCACAACACTTCACCACACTTCAATACAATACTCCTTTGAATATAATTATATATTAAGAACAGGAACGCATTTAATAGTAATTAACACAATAATAATAGCATTAAAAATATCAATAATAATGAAATAATAACTGATATAATAATCCAACTTACTAAATTAATAAAATTAACAAATACCATTAGTTAATTTATTTTTAAATCTTTTAACACCTAGAGGAAAGGGTTCCACGGCTGTCGCAGGTAACTTATTCTAGTCCGTTATTGTTCTATTTGTAAATGAAAACATCTGTTCTCTGTGGCCTAAATTGAATTTTGTGCTTGTGATCCCCCCTACTAAAGTACGAAGGTCTACCCAATCGGATGTAGATATCTTTCCAAGCTGGATAACCGGCATACGCTTTGTACAGGGCACAGAGTCTTGCCTTAACTCTCCTAATTTCTAGAGACTCCCATTCAACATTCTTCCTATTCCCTCGGAAAGTAAGTGTATACGCTCTTCTCTGTACTCTATTCAAATATTCCTTTTGGGAATTTCTATAAGGGTCCCAACAAACAGCCCCGTATTCCATTAATGGACGAACTAGAGATAAATAAGCTAATTCTCTCGCTTTCGCAGTACTCTTTGTAATGTTCTCTTCAATGTAACTCTTCAAATGTAAAGTTACATTTGAAAAAAAAAAAAAACAACCAAAGTTACTTCAAACGTTACTTCGTACGTAATATACAAGTGATAAAGTAGAAATAATTACGTGTATCAACTAGTCCCATTTTTTCATGCACTTCCGCGAAAACTGCACTGCAATAACATCAACCGTTCAAAAACCGCAGGAGGTGCTAAAGTTACGTGACTCATCCTGTATATTACTGATTTCCATTAAACTCTTGATTATGCAATTTTACTTAAATAGTTTAGTTTACTACATCCCACTTAAGTGAATATTTTTTTCACTGGTACGATCTGTCAACCCTTAATAATATCTTGACGGAGATGAAAACAAGGCGCAAATGAGAGGGTAGGACGGAGGCGTGGTACCGAAAGGAGTGCGGCGGCGGGGGTGGCGATGGCTGCGGTGTCAGCGATTTCTTGGGAAGGCGACGACAGTGAGAGCGAGTGAAGAGCAAAGAAACTGGGGAAATTGCTCATTGATCCGTGCCCTCAAAAAAAAAAAAAAAACGAGCCTCCAGAACAATCGGAGACCCTCGCCTGGGAATGACGGAACGGTCGGCCTCAAATAAGCCATCATTACAGCGCAGACACTGGTTAACGGCAGGATTGAACCTTCCGCGGACGATAACTATACAATAAAATTTAT
The DNA here is from genome assembly GCA_011170035.1 of Teleogryllus occipitalis. Lineage (NCBI taxonomy): Eukaryota > Metazoa > Arthropoda > Insecta > Orthoptera > Gryllidae > Teleogryllus > Teleogryllus occipitalis. Next base: position 9,772 of record BLKR01011189.1, read on the forward strand.
AGGCGGTAAAGTAGTAAGCTGTAATGCCTAAAGGTTGCGGAGACTTCTGTACATACTTCGAATGATGCTGAATATTTACTGACTCTTAGAAAGATAAAGAAGGTATCTTTGTACAGAACCTGATGTAAGCACTACGTAAGTAATGCTTGAAAGATGGTTTGACGTGCCATGATATAGTAATTAAGAACTGAAACGTTTACTTTTCATGAGGGTGTAAATGTTAAGTACGAGGTTTGTGGAAAACAAGGAAAAGGTCCAATGAACAAGCTGCTGGGGACAGAACTAGGGTAGTTTTTTAAATGTAGTACATGTACTAATACGGCTTTTGGTGGTCCGTAAAACATTTTGAAATTGACATTGATGTTCAAATTAATTTACAAATACAGAATAAATTGAAAAAAGTATATGGGGGGATTCGAAAATGTGATTATTAAAATTGGTGTTAATTTAGGTACAATGTTTGATTGTAATGTTTTAATCAAATTTGTGCATTATAACCCCTTCATTTTAATAAACACACGTGCATTAGGAGGAAAATAAAAATAAATCCTTCTAATACTTTCATGTAAAAACTAAATCTAAAACAATTCAGACGTATTGCTTGGTCATTCTGTTAGCACATTCGTATTTGGGCCTGTATATAAAATAATTTTCATCAGTAGCTTTCAGCAAAATCCACCGAAAAGTTTTAACGCCCTATTGGTTCTGGGGATTCGGATATCTGATATTTGTATTATGTGAAATTCAAAACATAACTACATTTACGCATTTGGATCAAGTTGTGAAATAAATAATTTCTTTCTTCGATTTTACACATTAATGTTAGAAAATATCTATCAAAATAATGTACAAGAAACTGATGCAATAGTATAGACTACACCCTAAACGAAACTTGAATTTTATCTGCATCAATACAACAGCTCCAATACCACTGAAATTTACACTGTAATGTCAGCCCTTAAAATGGTACATCGATTATACCACCATTTTATTATTTACAAAATCATTAAGTGCCATTCAACAATGCTGAAACAAAATGTCTTATCAACGTTCAGGAACAATATCACCGTGCACAGAGTATTGGCAAAAATTTCATCGTAGTTGGAATTCCTCCTCACCTAAAATAACAGTAGATGTGAGACGAAGAAAACAACATTAGTTACTCTTGACTGAGGATTCTTCAGTTAATGAAGAACACAAATACACCATAGACGACATTCAATACATCATAGACGACACCTGAAATCATATCGACTAATTCTTGAAAATTAAATAGTATGAGAACTGGAAAACCTGCAAAACGAGTAACTTTAATAAAACAATAAGCATTTTTAACGGCTCAAAATAGGAAAAAATCTGATTATCAAATTCCAAGTTGAGATTACTAGAAGCAGATCTGAGCATACAAAAACAAAGTCTACTCCACCTATTAAAAAAGACCCCTCCATTTGTGATACATGCAACGAACTAACTATAGACCTTATCATTCGTATATATCTCTAACATTACTTAGTCAATTTTACTTCAGAATTACAAAGATGAGAACCATTATCACAGTGAAATATTTTACAAGAAAGAATTTTCTGGATTCTGACAAAAAGAGGGTTTGGTGAAAGTATTAATATAATTTTTTAAAAATTAAAACAACTCACTTATTTGATCTTGTAAATGTGATTTGTACGAGCGTTATTAAACTCAACGACTGCTTCATAAAACTTCTTTCTGTTGTATTGAATATGCACTGTTGTAACTATTTTGAAAGGACAGAGTATTGTAAGGTAAAATTGTAGTTCACAAAGTAATGTGCACCAAAATGCTTTCTAATACACATGCAGTTGATGCGACAAAAAATAAATGTAAATAAAAATGTTAAAAGCGAGTGAAACTTTTCTTCTGTAAGAAGAGTACAGCACGAGTACCACAAATACAAAGGGGCTGTCCACATGACAAGAAGAATAAAAGAAGAGAAACAACAATGGTGACACGAGAGTCAAAAATGCAGTAGTGCGACATCTGGAAACACTCTGCACAAAGAAAATGCGCACATAATGACCTTCGCTGGAGAATCTCCGCCCTAACAGAACGAGCTCCTAGTAAACGTTTTGTTTTCAGATGAAAATGGCGAAGTGGTTGCGTCCACACAACAGCCATCGACACCCACTGTGCTGCGTTGTTCGGAGGAACTCCAAGTGCTCCTGGAAGCCGGCGTAGATGTTGACATTCAGACTTCGCCCGAGGCGAGCGAGACTCCCGTGACAGAGACCTTCAAATAAACAGCCCATTTAGGCAACTCTCACGGTAGGGTGCAACTGAAGAGCTTATTTCCAAAGTGATGTATAAGGGGTGGATTTGAATGAAATACCATTCTTTTTGTTTCCACATTAGAACAATGCCGTTTAGTATAGACATTCATTTTATGTTATCACAAAAGAACATGACCCATTTTAAATTTTTCTTTTGCATTTTTCATCGATTTCGAAAAATAAGTTATTTTCATTTTTCGTCATTTTTAATGTATTTTTCACTGATTTCATTGATTTGGATATCATTTTAATGGTACTTGCTTCAAATAATATTTACGAGATGCAACAAATGTTCGCCATAGAATTCCTGAGTAGCTTATTCGATTTATTCGCTCATAAATTTTAATGTCAGCCAATGCGAGTATGCAATCTAAGGTTCCCGAGACGCCTATCAGCGCCATTGCCGGTTCAGACGATTTCGGGATAACTAAAGAGAGAGAGAGATTTGCTGGTAAAGAAGAGTCCAAACCAAACGTTTACCAGCTGAGTGCACTTGAACAAATAGAAGCAGCCTTGATTACATCAGTAACGTATCCAGCTTGAGTTGCTCACCTCAAATGGTATTGATCCACATTTTTTACGTCATTTTTCACTGCTTTTAGGGCATTTTAAAAACATTTTAAGAGCATTGTATTGATCATTTTTGCAATGTTTTAGATCATCAAAATCCGCACTGAAGTGATGTATGTATATACATTTCCGTTAGTTTACTAGTTATACGTATCAACATATTTTAAGACGTTTCTCCAGCATTCTGCTAAAAATTGTATTCAAAATTTGCGTTTCTCCTGCATTATATGTATCTGAAAAACATTGAAACCTATTTTGATCTATAATACTGTATGTTAATAGTTTCTCTTCCTGAGAATTTTCTTTTCGTAAAGATACGTCACTTTGGAAATAAGCTCATCAATTTGAGATACTTTGTTACTTTAGAAACAGTATTGCATCAGAAAAATGTTTTATTATTATCATTCCCTAAATTCTCTACTTAAGATGTAAAGTGACTTGTATTATTATTTTGACCTCTTGTATATTCTATTGTTGCAGCTTTAGAATAGAGATTATGTTTTGACTATTGAGACATTAAAGAATATATAAGCAAAAAAGTAAGTTTTTCCATCTAATTAGTGTTATTGTTTAGTTTTAGATTAATAATTATATTTCTCTTCCACAGCGACTAGCACTTTTGAGACATTAAAAAATATATTAGCTATTGAGACATTAAAGAATATATAAGCAAAAAAGTAAGTTTTTCCATCTAATTAGTGTTATTGTTTAGTTTTAGATTAATAATTATATTTCTCTTCCACAGCGACTAGCACTTTTCTCATTGATATTCGTTGGTTATTCAGATTAATATTGCGCATTATAATTGAAAAGTTAACTATTTGACGTCGTGGGAACACAACAGCAATCGCAGACACGAACTTCAGATATTTACAGGTTTATTCATATTTAAGTATTTACAAATAAATAGTTTGAACAGTTATTTACAGCTCAGATAGACCCTATCCCCGGATCGCAGGAGCGATCCTTAAATAATGCAAGATCTGCCTGACTCGTGGCCCTCGCCACTCCTCAGCGAGCTTACGCACACAGCGTAGAGCTCCGTGACCCCAGTCACCCGTAGAAAAAATGTTCCGCAGCGGCGTCCCAACACATGGGTTGCCCTACGAGCATCGCTCGTAGCCGCACCGCCCTGGGCTCAAGTTGTGTGCATTCGCACGAGGTCTTCACGAAGCTCAAAACCCACCCCTGCGCTTTGCACTGTCGCTTATATATCTTTAAACCAGGTGACACGCAACATCATCTTGCGTTCGCGCGGCAGTTCACGCCACGTGACTGTGGCGTCGCCACGCATTTTGGGCACCCCTTTCTATGGAACTTCCAGAAATGGAAGTTCCCAAAATACTTCGGGGTGCCTCTGCCACCTAGCTGCCGTCTATTCAACTTCTTTACTTTCCCCTACCGGCATTCCCTGCCTGCACTAATCCTTCCACGCGGCGCCTGCTAGGCGCAGGCCTTCCTGCCTACGAAATTCTATGGTAATACAATACGTTACACTATTATCATGTATAACAATATACATCTAAATTTCCCGACTCGTAAAATATAATAATTCGTTTATATAGTAATAGTAATATATCAAAACTCTAATCTTTACGTTTAATAATTAAATATAATAAATGAAAATATTGAATTATATTTGCATTGGACGTAGACGATCGTTTTCAAGTAAAATAATATTAAGTTTGAATTTGTTATTTATACACATTTCGTCATATTTCACTTATTTTGCATCACAATGTACAACTGTACCGGTACAAAAGTAACATCCGTCGTAAATATAAGTGTAGAGCGTGTATACAAGCATTTGTTTGTTTAGTGTCAATAAACTGAATGCACTCGGGGTTTGGGGCGGAGTGAGAAACTGCACAGAGAAACCTCTCGTCGGACATGTCGCCGATGCAGTGACTTGGAGTGTCGTTCGTGTTCGGGCCGACAGGGGGCTCTGTGATTGTAGGACATTGTCCTTCGCTGTCAACTCCCTCGGCGGCGTCTGCCGACGGAATGTAACTGCCACCATTCAACTGCCGTTTTTATTGCCGGTCGTTTGTTTATCAAAGCGAAGAAGGTCAGGCAAGGCCATTTGTGCGTCACACGGCGTGCATGTGGGAGCAGAGATTTGTTCCTGCGAAGAATCTTCAAGTTGAGAACTCGTGGAATATGTTCTTGTGTCTACGTTGATCATACCTTTTCATACCCTTGAACCACAGCCCAATTCAAGTAATATCTCACGGACTGCACATGTCGATAGTATGTATGCACTTTGGTACAACAGCTCTTTACGAGCTAAGGCCTACTAGCGGCGCCCCGGCCTTGTGGCCATGGGTTGAGGAGAACGTGGGATGATTGTAACACTAGCGATCCCTACGTCATGTCTCTAGTCTCCTCAACCTGATAAGTGAGCTTTCTCATACAGTGATATTGCAAGGAAAGTGCACGGTTAATTTTTGCCCTGACCGGGAATGCGAACCCGGGATTACGCCGTGGAAAGCGAGCACGCTAACCAACGAGCCACCTAGGACTGTATGACGATAGAACACAAGAAAATATGACAAAATCGTGATATTTTAGTTCCAACAATTCAGTTTATGCATTCATTCATTTTTCAGTTCAAGTAATGTGTTTGGAAAATATAAAATGTTTACTAGCAAACATTTCATAAAGATTTTTCCGAAGACAGCCAATATTTAGAGTAATTAATGTCTTTGGCCGCGAAATAAACGGCTCCACTGAGAATAAATCCATTCCCCAATAAATCCATTATTGTAAAGAAGCCGGAGAAGTGCAGATTTAGTGAAGAAACATTTCAAGGATTTTACAACACAATTTTAAGAAAATAAATCCGAACGCGACATACACAGGTGCTTTTTAGATATGCAAAAGGAATTGTTTATATTTTTTAAATGTTAATATTTTATTAAAAATATCTAAAATATACAGACCCATTTGCTTTTGCAACTATTGCATGTAAGCGCAAAAGACCTATTACAGTTACAATTACGCTTTCAGAACTTCACTTGATCTCGGACGCCAGATCATCAATAATAACTTTGATCAGCAGAACGGTGGTGAGCGAGCGGCGGTGAGCGAGTGGTGGTGAGTGAGCGGCGGCAGCGGTCGAGAAGCGGCGGAACGGTGGCGCTGCGGTATTGGGCGAGCGGCGGAGGGCGAGTGACGGTGAGCGAGCGACGGTGAGCGAGCGACGGTGAGCGAGCGACGGTGAGCGAGCGACGGTGAGCGAGCGACGGTGAGCGACCGACGGTAGGCGAGCGGCGGTGAGCGAGCGGCGGTGAGCGAGCGGCGGCAGTGGTCGAGAATCGGCAGAACGGCGGCGGGGCGGTGGCGGGCAAGCGGCGCAAGGCGAGCAATGGTGAGCCAGCGACGGTGAGCGAACAGCGGTGAGCGAGCGTCGGTGGCGGGCGAGCGGCGCACGGCGAGCGACGGTGAGCGAGCGGCGGTGAGCGAGCGGCGGTGAGCGAGCGTCAGTGAGCGAGCGGCGGCGGGCGAGCGACGCGAAGCCATTGAGAACTGCGGCGAACGGCAAGCACTGCGCGCCCGAACCCGCGCCCGCGGACGCACCGCACTCGTTTTATTTGCCACCGGCGTAATGACACTTCGACCTGCCCGTGCGCCCGCCGCGCCTCTTTTGTTCCCCGCCCCGCCCCCCGCGCGGCCCCTTCCCCTCTCCCTATCCTCCCTCCCCCTCTCTCTCGTTCTCGCCCTCCACCTCTCCCCTCCACGCTCGCCCACCCCTGCCACCTCGCGCGCGCGTTCCGTGCATAGAGCGTTCGGTTCGGATCATGATCGTCTTTTGTTAGGCCCCGGCAAAACAGCCAGCAGGTGAGACCATGGCGCCGTCTGAAACTTGACAGATTATTAATAAGAGAAAAATACAGAGATAAAAGAAAGAAAAGAAAAAAAAAAGAAAAGAAAAGGAAGTGAAACAAAGAAAACAAGAAGCATCACTCGAAGAATATGTATACCCCACATACAACGTTGCCAAGTCTCTCGTGTGGTACACTTTTGAGCCGTGCCTTGCATTCCGCGGGCGAGCGGGCGGCTGGAGCGGAGCGGAGTGGCGCGGAGCGGAGCGGAGCGGAGCGGAGGAGGCGAGGATGGCGCCGGCGCCGCCGCGCCGCCGAGGCCTCGCACGACCTCCGGCCGGTCAGTGGCTGCGCCGCCCTCCCTCGCCCGCCCTCGCCCGCCCTCGGCGCGGACGCTGTGCACCGTCATCACCCGGGCGCGCCTTGGAAGCACCCGAAACACTTCTTAACCGCACGGCCGAACTTCAACGCGTCCTCAATATTACAAAGAATGTGGTACACATTTAAATAATAATGGACGTTATTTATTGAACTATATTTTGAAAACCTCTTATGTATATTTTCATGAAAATTTTAATGACCGTATGGATTTTCCAATTGAAATATATTTATTCTATGACACAAGATTTATAAAAATCAATCAACGAAAATTCGTTAATAAATGCCATCATTTTTCTTTACGCAAGAAAAAGATTTATACACTTTCAAAACTTTTGAGATTTTAATGCAAGTACTTTTTTATATGAATATCAGACATTGTCTTTTATATGTATTTTTATTTAATATTAATTATGACTGTTACGATGTAATTCTGTCTATTTGAGGAAAATATGTGAAAATCTCAAATACACGAAGAAAGGGTCAAAAAAGTCGGAAAGGAACAAAATAAAAAAAAGATAAAAACGGTAGAAAAAATTGAAATATAGACCCAAACCTTTAAAACTGATTTACTAAAGGAAAACTCTAATTGAAAAAAAATATTGGAAATAAAATTATATAAAAGTTAAGAATCGAAGATTCATTATAGGTATTTGCTTATACATTAGACATGATTCTTGCGCAGCAAATAAAACTATATTTTTTTTAAATCTGCACCTGGTCTTCATTGTGATTGTTCGTATTCTTGCCTGCCGGTTTCAGAAGCATTGTGTCCGAAACCAACTTTATAATTCATGCATCATTCTCACCAAGGGGACGATACTCTTCACCATCGTCGGCGGCCTGTACTTGCTTCTGGAAGTCCGGTTCTCACCTTGACTTATCATGCGGTTCCTTCAAGCACCTACTCACTTATAATACCACCTAGGATCAATCCAGAGCGTCTCCTCCATCCTTAACATCACCACTGTTCTAACCTTCTCATTAGCTTTGTTACTAAAGTCTACCAGCATATCATCATCTCCTCCAACTACATTTAGTACACTTGGAATAACAAACGACTTAATTATAGCAGCAACAACCTACAACTCCATCATGAAAACTTTCTCTCTGATCTCGTTTCCTTATGCCCCTAGCACACACTTCTACAGTATATATTTTTAATTACCCCTTCTTCTCGTCATTTTCTTCCTGAACCACTATCACCATTTCCACCTTTTCCGCTGCGATCTCCATCACCATCCCTTTCAGCAACTATGTTGTTAATATCAGTACTACCTACCTGTCACAATCACATCATCCCAATATGAAAGCATTCTGGAAACTGCACCAAACGTAGCAGATACTCCACCCCGTATTAAAATCTGGGCCTCCTATCGGGAGCGGTAGCTCAGTGCATCAACTGATGTCACTGCAGCACCTCTGACCGGGAGGTCCAAGTTCGAGTCCAGACGGCGGGAGGATTTTCGACTCTAGCTTTTCAGCTAGGTCGAATTCCGTCGCTGTCTGGAGGAGAATTCTAGCGGCCGGCTGCTCTGATCGATAGATTTCCGTGGTTTCTCCGATCAACACCAGGCGAATGCCGGAGCAGTACCCTACCAAACGGGCCACAGACCGCGTGCGACCTTTCCTTCTTCTTCCTTGTCCTATCCTCTCCCTTTACACACACACTTGCACTCACATGCACTACACTACCACATATTCCGGGAGACCGGTCGGCAGCTTAGAGCTTGTCTCGGCTGGGGCGGTGCCCCGTTGGTGGGAGAGTCCTGGTTAGGGGGCAACCCTACTAGCCGACGGTAGGTCAGCGCCGGATCTCACCATCCGGCGGGGTAAGATTACCGCCATCTCCCGAGAAAAAACATGCACTACACTAACGGGACTAATGACGGCATTTGACGTGCCCGGAAACACGAAAAAATCAATCAATCAATCTGGACTAACGATGCCTCTGGTCTTCGCTGAGGCAGGAAGGCGACGTGTCCGTATACGATGCCGTGCACCCTGCGTCGTGGGGACCCCTCGCCTCGCCATGGCCGCGAGACGCAAGACGCGCGATGCGCCGCGGGTGGGGTGGGCCGTGGACCTCAGCTGGTGGCGGGCGGCGCGACGCGCCACGCCACGACGCGACGCGACGCGACACGACGCGAGGCGACGCGCCTCGGAGGTCATATCAATCAATACGGAGCGGGGAACGGCCGCGCGGCGGTGGCGGTGGTGGCTGTGCCGGAGGAGGATGCGTCGGCAGCAATGGTGGTAGTTGTGGTGTGTATGGTGTGTCGTGGGAATTCTAGTGTTCGTCGCGGTGATGGTAGTGTTAGTTGTGGTGGTGGGGGTGGTGACGGTAGTTTTGGTGTCGGTGGAGGTTTTGGTAGTGTTAGTAGCTGTGGCAGTCATTTGAGTTGTTGTTGTTGTTGTTGTTGTTGTTGTTGTTGGTGGTGGTGGTGGTGGTGGTGGTGGTGGTGGTGGTGGTGGTGAAGGCGGTGGCGGTGACGGTGATGCCGTCAGTGGATTGAGAGTAGGAGGGAAAAAGCGGTACATGGGACGGAAAGTTCGGTTAGGAATGTTTCAAGTGATTGCTGAATTGTTACTTCGATAAAAGTTGGGAAAACTATTATATTACATAACTATTACCAATTATACGAAAAGGTATGTGCTGTTGTAAATCACCTAGGTTTTTTGTAATTCTTCCAAGAGGCACTTGAACGCCTTCGTATAGAACAGCAGCAATTTATTTCCTAGATCGTCTTCGTGAATGGCATACTACCTACCAGAAGCGAATCCAGGGCGTATTCCAGGGCAGGGTCAATGTTCAGACCCTCTCATTAATTTGCACAAAAATTTACACTTTTTTAGAATGTGATTTTCTTTTTGCAATGCCGACCGCACGGGATTAATGAGAACACTTCTTTGGGATTATTGATTATTATGTGTTAATTGTTATACATCAAGCGAATTAGATTGTATAAACCTGGATGGGGCGACAAGCCTCCCTTGCTGGGCCTGACATTATCTTCAACCTCTACTTCGGACGCCGCCCAATTGGACGCCTTCTACCCTACTTCTCTAATCCTTCCCCCCTTCGTCGCGTCAGATTAGTCATCGTCGTCGCCTCGTTTCCACTTTCTCCGATTCCGTTCCACAGTTAAAGGATTGCCTTGAGAGAGTAATCTTTGTCACCAGTGTTACTGCCTCCCAAACGCCTCCATTAACACTATCTTTGTTACACATTCTTCAGTTCAGCCTCAGCGGAATTGTTGACTTCGAGATTGCTGTTACCGGAAGCAGCAATTGCATGGTCAATGGCATTACTTCAGTGCACTCACCTCTAACTCTATCAGGCATTGACATTATAAGGTCAGTTAGTAGTGACAATACCCGTGTATGACATCCACTTCAATTAAAGTGATTTCATTTCATTACCACAGGGAATTTCCTTTTTATAACTCTTGAGCGATAAGTATTTCTTATTCTGATAAGTCATTATCATTTCTACTGACCGTATTAAATCCGCTGGCACACATTGTTAAAAAACATTAAAAGTACTGTATTGTATTTAAAATCATATTTTACGTAAACAATTTTAATGTAAGTATTGAAAGTTTATTTCAAGGATGCACTTTATTACTACACTAAAGTATCTAAATACAGAATTATATTCTTACCATGTCAAAATCGTGAACGAGAACTTCACGAAACTTCATATACACAACTGTTTGAAATTGCTTTGCGTAGTTTGGAAGATATTTCAGATTTCTTTTCTCGGTTTTCATTCACCGCGTTTCTTTCGTCTCGACAGAATCTTTTCTGCCCTCGATGTCCGCAGCGCTCTTCCAGCGAACAGCTCCCGCCACAACTCTGGCACCAGTATCGCCTCTGAGAGCGCCACACCCACCACTGCTCTTCGGAGCCTGCCGCTCCTTGCCGCCCCCGTCGCCCCGCGCCGCCCGCACCGCCAGCGCCACCGCCTTCGCCGCCATCGCGTCGTCTTGGCCCCCGCGCCTAACGAAGCCACAGATCACGCGTGATAGCTTTACAATCGGCCCAACGAATGATCAATAAAAACAAGCGCTTACGGGAGAACGGTATCGCGGCTCTTCTAGGACGCGCGGGCGGGCGAGCTGTGCATGGGGGGCGGGCGGGCGACGCAGGGCGCGGGGGAGGGGCGGGGCGGGGCGGAGCAGGGCGGGACGGGGCAGGGCGAGGCGGGTGGGGCGGGCGGGGCTGGCCCGGCCGGCGAACGGGCGGCAGAGCGGCGTACGGGCGGAACGGCAGGCGGGCCTCCCCGAAATGCGATGTACAAGTCTTTGTCCAGTGCGCGCGCTGTTGCCGGCTCTTCGCATACGCGTATGTGAGGGGCGTATTTGCTCGCGAGGGAAGCAGTTGAGGCGGAGGCGGTGGCGGCGGTGGCGGCGGTGGCGGCGGCGGCGGCGGCGATGCAAGCGACTGCGTTGCGGGGGCGGGAGGGTATTTGTGTGGGGCTTGCAATTGAAGAGATCGTGTGCAACATTCAGTTGTATGATCTTTTGAAACAACTCGAGACGAGTGCTGAAGAAGGTTTGTCTCGTTTCTTTCACCAAACGCTTTTGTGTGATAGTATTGCAACATTCATGCAAGATATTTAATAAAGAAATGTGAGTTATGATGTATAAATGAATTTCATATTGTGAAAGAATTGTCATAGGCTAAACATATATTTAATTCATCGTAAATATATTAAATTTGTTTTGCGTCTGTTACAATTCACAGGAAATGGAGGAGAAAACAAATAAATTCAACTGGGAACGTCCATTGAACTATTTTGTAACAATAATCTCTTTACAGATTAATTTGAACCAACGAATTGCCACATTTTCACGCTCATTAAGGCGTATTTGTATCTTCTGTAATTGTGTTTAATGAGTGGCTACAGTTTTATGATGCTTCGACGGACTTATACCATAAATAATTGTTTTCTTAGTCTTTTCCACTAGGTTATTTCTTAAATCCTTACCACCATAAAATGTTAATTGATAAATTTTCAAAATTTCATGTTATTTAAAGCTCACGAAAGATCATGAAGCATATTCTATTAGAAGTTACTGAAATTCGCTAGTGGAATCTACTTAAATGAATGGATATATTTTGACAATTTGTCCTTGCGTTGTTGATTAACAATAACTTCTGAACTCAAATAAATAACTTCAATAATAGACAATTATAGGTCTTGAGCAAAACATTGTCCACCATGTTAATATTACACAAATCAGTAATCATTTTTTCCTGCAGACAAAATGCTTCAGTTAAATTTCTCAAACATTTTTCCTAACTGAAATGTGTTTCAGTAATCAGAAATCACGGTTTCTTTAATTAGGGATCTAGATCTCTTCATTGCGTGTTTAAGAGTTAAAGACGACTTGAATGAGGCAAAAAATCCATGGTGAAAAATTTCGGAATGGAGGCGTAAACTCAAATCGGATAAGAGATACATTTCAGTATCTCGTGAGAGTTGAATTCTAACTTTGAACTATTCACACGAATGTGCTTTCTTTCCTTACTTGAAAAATTGTTTCTTGGAGAAGCATTACTTTCTCTTCAGTTTGTGTCGCATATTGAAAATATCTGAATGACTCCTAAACAGTGTTTTAGTTTTCTCTATTCATTTTTCATTTTTCTTTTATATTTAAAATTATTTTTAATTGTCTTAAAATCATACCCATTCTGCGACAACTGGCCTCTTTGCTCCTTGACTTCTATTACAAAGGTTCGTGAGCAAGGAAGGGTTTTAAAATTGCAGTGACCAAATTGTCGGTGGCAATTAAAAGAATAATGTACACCTCAATACATAGCACTCAAAAGGATGTTAATTTATTATTACTATAGCAGAGAATGTAATCCGGAAAGAACGGTTTTCATTGTCATTCATTGAAATTACATCGAATTTAAACCAAATATGAATATTTCATTTGTTATTTTGAGTAAGAGAAATTAGGGGGTTTAGAATGGAGAAAACTCATTCATTCTTTCAAGCAAGAGATTTTTGAAAATAAAAAGGACTGACGATTAAATGATTATAAAAAGAGAAAAGTCTAGTGATCTCAGTGGTTCGTTTCGTGAATACCAAAGCTCTCGGCTGTCCGTCAACACGTATCGTTAGTAATGAAAATCAAATGTCGTCGTGTTTGTTAAATATCGATCTTGTGATTCAGCGATCAATACTCTATGAATCATTAAGTAGCCTCTGTAGGTTTGCTTTTTTTCGAAGCTGATTTCGCGACCAAATTTCTGATTTCTCTCCTTCTGATTTCTCTGCAGTTTTATTAGTGCTCGAACCCCTTCTTTATGGGGATAACGCAACATAAAGCTTATTGTTTGGACGATTTCGCAGTACTTTTTGAATCTCTATCGTGACTCTTTCCCTTGTAATAGGCGAAATGACCTCGGCACCGGCGAATATTTCAGCCGTGTTGGAGTCCTCGGCGGCGATGCGTGCGTTGCCGTGCGGTGGCTCACGTCGTGAGTGCGTTGGAGACGCGTTAGTACATTGACGCGCCGATGGAGTGCGGCGCGGTTGTGAATGAGTGCATGCATTTACGCGTGACGTGTCCGCTACGAAGAGGCATGCCTCACGGGTACATGCCTGTCGAAGTTACACTAGAAATCAAGCGCGAAGAAATTAAACAGGAGGAAAAATCCATCTATTTCGTTTTTAGTACTTTCATATTATCATGTTTCTAAGATTTTCGTTTAAAAATGTATTTACAAGATGGGTAATTGTATAGATCAATAACTTGAAATATATGCGTAGTCTTAATTACTGATTCAATTTACACTTCATGCTATGTAATTCGGTTGAGGTCGGTAAGGAACCACTTAACGATATCATGATCGGAGAACTTCTTGAGGAATGGAAGTGAATTTTTAGTTTGGTTGAATATAAATGGTTTCTATTGAGTCTATGTAGCGAAATAGATAATAGTTTAAAATTAAATGGGTAATGTGTTCATCTAGTGTCTATAAGGTATATTCTCTGTTTAGTTGTTTGGATAAAAATCGCAATGTACCAGGAAAGATGTGTACAGCTTTCATTAAATGCTGCTCTCGTTTATTTATGTGATTTTAATAGAAAAACTAACAATGTTAACGTTGGCGATAACCATAGCCTCAACTGAGAGACTGTCATTTTTAATGCTGACTGGTTAGGAATAAAATTGTTCTTTTTTTAGATTGTAGTATAAACATAATTTACATTCTCGTAATATTGTTGACATGAGAGTAAAATTAAAGATTTTCATTAACGTTAACTTACTGAGATCTGTGAATTCCTGGTATCTGTGCTTATCCCAGTTTGGGGAATTAACGCATGGTGGAATTAACAAATGTAATAATTTTAAATGTATGTTCTTCCTCAAGTAATTTTGTTTGTTTCACATGTACGTTACTGCTTTACTTTTATTTTTGAGGCATCACAACGCAACGGAGATTTCGCCACTTAGTCGCATCTCGGTTCGCGCACACATTTAGGAGAATTCCTTAACGAATTGTAGATGCCAGTATGAGAATCGGGGATAGGCACATTGCTCTAAATGTTAGACTAGGAGGGTTACGAATGGCGAAGCACAGATAGCACGCGGTATGTACCCTTTCAATAGGATGCTGTTCCAACAATCGCCTGAAATGATCAGGAATGCCACGAAACACAAGTTGGAGCAGTCGATCTAAGAACTGGACGGCAGATGCAACAAATTCTGTAGGGTTTACACAACTAGCAAATTCACGTCACGTACTCATGATTGGGGTCTTTCAATCACAGACAACCCCGATCGTTTCTTAGCCGAAATCCTCTCATAAATGAAATGGTAAAGTAAGTTCGTAGGTCAAGTAAAGAAGCCAACTTCTTAATAATACTCTGGTAGATTAAGCGATCATTACAGTTTGGATACCTCAGCGTTTCGGCTTAAACAAAAGAACTAAATATAAACAAGTGTTCTAGCGGGTGTGTTATTTTCCTCATATTTTACGTACCTCGATCCATAACAGCGAAAGTAAGATATAAGTGCAAGTCGTGCGATAGAATATAATACCCTGGCAGGACTTAATTTCTGTCCCCATTTCTTTCGATCAAAGTAGATATTTTGGCACAGCCAAACTCTAGCGATGAAAATATCGATTGGAGTTTACTAATAACCGATTTGTCCTCTTCTTTTTCGTCAACAAGGCGTTCCTTCCGTATCATTATCTCGGAGCGTTCTCGTCATCGCATTAATTGCTCCCTAGCGAGAAATTGTAGATCACCTGCCGCAGCGGTACCGAATTATCGGCGGTGGCTATCGGTCCCGGGCGAGGCGGTCCCGCACCGGTCCCCCGCGGCGCCGCCCAGCTGGTCCCTGCGACTCGCCCTCGCCGCGGCCACCTTGCCGCGCGGCCGGCTACGTGCGTTTCAGAAAATTTCGCGCTGCCAAGATCGACGCTCTGATCGCCACCTGTGGGGAACAACGAACACCGGCCACGCCCACTCGTAATAACAATAATACTGGTATTATGAAAATGAATAAGAGTTATTACAATAGAACCTCGATAACTGGAACTTCATTAACATAAAGGTAATGTGTGTGTATATAGCCGTTTTAGCCGCATCTATTTCACATTTCTTTGGAATTCCGGCAACTCGATCTACGTTCTGTTAAAATATTGGATTAGCGTATTTTATTCTTTTGCTCACCTTCCCATGTTGCCGCTATGCTGCCCAGGCGGCTAGGTGCGTTTCTTAAGATGATCTGCAAGGGTATCAAGAATGAAAAAAATAAAAATAAAAAGGGAAATAATGAAAAAAATATCAATTTTAGATTATGTAAATTATAAACAATTAGGATGGTTTGGTCATGTAAATCGTATGAAATTAAATCGTATACCAAAAAATTAATATATAATAATATAATAAACAATATTGAATTGGACAACACTGGGAAGAAGAAAAAAGGAAGAAGAATAATGGAGAGGGATTTGATAGGGAAAATGAAAAAAGTTTTTTCACATAATATTGTAATGTTGAAACAGAAAAGTGATTAATTTAATTTTATACCTATTAAATAAATAAATAAATAAAAGTTATTACAATAGAACCTCAATAACTTCGAACTTAAGTAACTTAAAGATGGGGGAGTTGTTTATATTTATATATCGTATTTTAACTGCATTTTTTTCACATTTCCTTGAAACTCGGAAATTCGAATCACGTTATGTCAAAATATTCGATTACCGGATGTTATTATTTTTCCCTTTATGTACGAGAAAATGCGAATAAGCTATTATTATATATACTATTATTGTATTTTTATTTTGTGTGGTATTATTTTTTGTTACGATAAGAAGAAAAGTAATTTGTCAGTACACATTACACTTCATTTTATAGGATGGACTGAAGAGATTGACTACATTTGTCATTAAGTAGCAATATTTTATCAATGAATCGCTGAAAACTATGCAATGGTCACAAAAAGGGAGATTGGCTCAGAAGCAATGCTTAACTGTAATAATGTGTCAAGAAATACATTTTCAATATTTTCAGGCATTTATTAGGGATTAATTTGCCTATTACAGAGGAAAGAAATCTATTGCTGGGACTAGCAAACCCAATCGCCATGAAAAAATGACTTTGATGTATACCGATAGATGTTGTATCTATCTACTTAATGAAAGCATTTGTTCTGCATAAACACGTGCTGCTGTGCAATCTTTTATGGTCACGATGATTTAAAAGTAATAAAACGATAAAAAAACTTACTCTACCATATTTCTCATCCGTTTATTGCCAAGTATTAAAAATAATATTAAAATTAATTTTAACTTAGACCATGAATGCATTTTTATTTGTAATGAATCTGAAGAAGAATGAAGAAAGACGTGCATTGAATAAATCAAAACAAATGTATTACATTACTTCTTTAATTTATTAAAATTACTCGTTTGTAGGAAATATATTTTCAGAAACAAGTAATGAGTATTTAAAAAACAAGTGAAATCGACTTTACATTAATTAGCAGGTACTAATTTGAACAAGTATCTGGTGTCTAAAATTTATTTTTCATATATCTAAAAATTATATTGCGGGTGTATTTTAAAATTCTTGGTTTTAGAGATTCTGCAAGTAAGGTTTATTTTACTCTAATTGGGTGGATGAAATTTAAGTATTTATTCTGTATTCTTGCTAGAATATTGGGCAAAACACATTAATCAGTTTATTCAAAAATTAATTATTTCCAACGATATTAGTATATTAAAACTCGAAGCCTAGTGCCAGAGTTTTCCAATCCTCGAATATTGTAAAGCAATCTGCAACCCTCTTTTATCTTGTGTGTCCGCGAGGTCAGTGGAACAGGTCAAAATCTCTCCATAAATGAGATCTCTCCAGAGCTACAGCAACGGTGGGGAAGGGCTGACCAAGTATTTTTTCCGCGAAATACACCAATAGCTGAGTCACGGCGTTAATTTCAAAGAACAAGTGTAAAATATTCTTTGCGAATATTTTAAATAATATTGATGTAACAGATTAAAAGATAATGTTGAAAAACACTAAATTTTTAAAATAATACACCCTCTTTTTTAAGTTGTAAGTTATTCTGACAAGTAATACTTGCTTGAAATATTTCAATTTAAATCAAAATCAATGACAAATCGAACATTAAGTAATACTGAATATTTTTGATTTCGAATTTATTTCACGTTTGTCTAGTGAAAAACTTAAGTTATGTTAATAATTTCTTAACTATATCTTAAAAGTTTCAGATAACACTTCCTGCATATCTCAAATATGGTGATAATACTAATATCAAATTAACCAGTTTAATTTGAAATAAAAATTAATATGAAGTTTCATTAATCTCCTATTCAAATAATACTCGTTTAATTTCATAACTTATAAATATGTTTAATAGTTAATTGATATACGCATGTTTGAAAATAAACATTATAAAACTAAAAGGTCATATTCTGAGACATGCTTTACTTTATTGATTCTGGATGCTCTTTGATGGGATTCTCTTTAGTAATATATTTTATTCTCTCAGAAATATCGACTTTTACTCTGTCCTTTTGGATATATGCCAAAATTTCATATTTAAATTCATGAGATGCAGTTAGAAATGCAAGTCAGTTCTGATGTTCTACATTACAAAATGTTTATTAGCTCGTGGATAATGGAAGATACATTTTAATTCGTATAACGGTTTGAAACGTCTTCCGCATTGTAGCTGTATTAGATTCACAGGTTTCTCTTTGCAGCAAGAGAATTTGATTAATGGTAACAGCGGGAACTAGTTAACACGTATCTGATCTTTGTTTCCATATAATAATATTTACGGAAAATTGAATCAATTACTGAGAAATGTAATTATTAGAGCAAGAATTCTAAAATACAGTGTTCTTTAATTAGACCATATTTTTTTAAATCGATAGACACTGATGTTAATTTCACGTAACAAAATATTCTTGGAAATTTTTCGTCCACACGAAATTAGTCTTTCATCTTAAGCCAATCTAGATCACTGAGAAAATAAAAGATTAGAAACGTGAATATCTGAAGTGAAGAATTGCAGTGTAGCACGTGCATTATTCCTGGTCGAGTTGCATGCACATCTTATGTAAAGATCATCGCGTGCAGCTATGCAACTCTGTTAGCCGACGGAGCATTCCGAAGCTATTCTTCGTGGATCGAATTTCTGGTTAAATAACATTTTATTACTCGTGCAATATACGGTGCACTCCCGTGAGTGTGTATACAGATCTCTGAGTTGGCAGGTTCTTATGGATGGCCTCACCTGAACAAAATCACCATAGACCAACTCTCTCTGTGATAATGAGTACACTGGATTCTCGAGATTTAGGGACTAAGATATGTCTGAGGCTTGTTTCAAGATTTTTTTGTACGTTTTAAGAAAATGAGAAAATGACAATGACAACATTCATCATTCTCCGAATATATTTTCAATTCTATGAAAGGCAGCACTCTTTCCTAGAAGAAAACCATACATTGTTTTTACTTTGCCAGCAAGTGACAGCGTAAGAAGAAATATGGTTGTAGAAATTGAAATACTTTGTTTTTCAATGTCAGAGTTAAACATTAAAAAATTGTATTTTTTACTATGATTTAATTATTTCATATAATGAAGTACTAGAATACAAGAGAAAAATCAGAAAAGACTAGTTTTGAGTGTACGATTTCTTTCTCCTGCTACCACAGTAAACTAACTATGCTATGTATGCTATGCTTGAGTTGCTCATCTGAAATGGTTTTGATCACATTTTTTAAGTCATTATTCACCGCTTTTAGGGCACTTTAAAAACAATTTAAAAGCATTGTATTGATCATTTTTGACAATGTTTTAGGTCATCAAAATCCGCACTCTAGTGATGTATGTATATACATTTCCCTTAGTTTACTAGTTATACGTATCAACATATTTTAAGATGTTTCTCCATCATTCTGCTAAAAATTGCATTCAAAATTTGCTAATCTTTTATTATTATTATTATTATTATTATTATTATTATTATTATTATTATTATTATTATTATTATTATTATTTTATAATTTTTTATACTTTTTCGTCATTTAACTATTCAAACTACTTGTCGTGGTTGGTGAAGCTATTGTTCACTAGGAAACCTATAAAAGCCAGCTAAGCATTCACTCTATAGATATCTGGATACGCAGCAGAAAGCAATCGAAAAGGGGATCTCAAGGGCTACTTTAGTAATATCATAGTTTTTTAAAATCTAAATTGAAGTATAAAATGATTTGTGAATTAAATGAAATTATCTTTATTCCCTACAATGTATACAAACTACAAACGTTCATTATGAATAAATGAAAATCAATTAAAATTATTGCAATAAAAGTTTCATGGAAATTTGACAAACTCTTCCATGTATGGACGTTATTAATTAGGCAAACAATATTCTTCTGGTATGTCGGAAAGATAGCAAAGGAAAATTAGATTAACTCAATTCTAGAAAGGTCAAAATCATGTCCGATGCTATGGACCCAGACTAGCCCATTTTCGGAGAATTTCCGATTGTATTATTGATTAATAAAAAAATCTACAAATATACAACGAATTCAAAAGAAATGTTTATACTTTCTTTCTCTAACGAAAAAGAAATATAGTAGAACGTAAAAATATTTGCAGGACTTTTTAAAGAACCAACTAGTCCAAATTCGAGATTTTCAAGAGGCACAACAAACTTCTTACAATGAAAGGTCAGAGTGATAAATTGATGATATTTTGTATTTAGACGCTGTGTGTTTGAGAATTGTGATTTAGTGAAAATATGTATAATAGTAATTTTGCATTGGATTTACACATTAATAAGAAAAGTATTCTGGATGTTTTGCGGAATTAATATTTGAAATCTGTATTTTAGCACAGTAATTTATATTGTCAATAAAATTATAATAAAAAATTATCAGTGAAATATGGCAGACTGAGAGAAATACACAAATGACAAAAATTATGTCGTCCTTGTTGAAATATTTCGGTATTTAATTTCAGCTAGTCTCAAACCGGGATCTCTGTCAGAGAGCTGTACAACCTTAAGACAATTGTTATGTTTGTGGTAGTTTTTCCCCTGCTAATATTATTATTATTCCATGGACCATAGTAAGAATTTCTCAACCTAACGCACATTTCTTTTTCATTGATCCGAATCGTTAGCACTTGTCACAGTGTAAGTCGGAACTTGGGTGCCGAAGAGATACAGCTCCATTGATATGTTTCAAATCGTGAACTTCAGTTTGGATGGCTTAGGAAGCTTCCACCAAGAATGAAACAAGTACTGGACATGCTTTGTTCTTGATGGAAATTTGATCGACTAGATTGACCTTTGCAGAAACGCCTATTTTCTTCCGCCTGACATTTTTCAATATATTTGCACTTGCCGAAATGAAATGTCCCAGCAGGTAGCGCCAGATGTAGGGAAGAACTTGATGAAATATCTCAAAACATGGAATTTTGGACTTGTTTGGTTCTTGTAAGAAACCCTTCCTTTAAAGGAGCAAAATCATCAATTCATTTTTCAATATTTGCTCTCCTCAAAGCTTGAAAAGTTTGACTTACAATCATTGAATCCATATAGAAATACCAGTCTCTTTCTGGTTGCTGAGAATTACAAATGCATTACGTTAACCATACGTCAAATTTTAATTGGCGTTCCCGGATATAAATACCCTGAAACTTCATGAAAATTTTATTAGTTTATTAGTGAAGTGTAGTCATTATCTAAATATTTGAATAAATTGTATTGTTTACCAATATTTTTAATGTAAATATATAAGTCAGGAGCAGTGACGCTGCGTCCCCCGACCTTCGTTAACCTTTTCTTCGCTGCCGAACGGTGCAAAGTAATCCTCGTTGTATGGCGAGCGTCACAAAAATATGCCAATGCCGCAACTCAAATTTTCATTTGTGATAAGCGGAAGGTTACATAAATATATTTATAATGTAGAATACCACATTGATTTCTGGGGGTATGTGAGAGGGAACAGGTACTCGCCTTCATGTCCTCACTTCATTGGGCAGATTATCAGATTGAAGGATTGCCATTGCCTTTCACTTTATGGATGATGGTAGGGATGATTATTAAAAACGAAAGATGAGAGATGAATGATTATGGTCGAGAAATAGCCATGGGCGTTGCTGACTTTCAAAATTTTGGGAAAGACGAAAGGAAGTCATCTGAATTTTAGTACTTCTGCAGAATTTTAGTTTAAGCTACCATTATTTTAATCCATTTACTGAAATTAACAAGGTGCACGCTGTACATTTTTAAAAAAGGTTAAATTGAGACGTAGGTATTCATGAATTCAATACAACACTGAACACAACAACATTGAATAGTTTTGTATGATTATAACCAGAGTGTTTATTTATTTTTTATTTGCTTAGTAGAACTTGCATAGTAGAATTTTTTAACAATTAAATTTATTTTTAAAACAGATTAAAGCATCGCTGACGCTACATGCAGCTAGCATAACATTTTGACATAAGAAATGCTGAATTATTTTAATCTATATCACAAACTACCAATTTTGTATTGCTAATTAGACCAACGATTTTCCTCTGACAATCTCCCTGCCGTAGTATAAATCTCCCTGCTAAGTCCACTAAGTTTAAGAGGTCCAGCAAATCATGATGTGGGAAGAAGATGATAACATTTTCCATTGTTTCTGTGATGCAGTTTAAGAACATTTTCACTTTTCGAAGAGAGGTAAAAATCCATTGATATTGATTGACACGTCCGCTCCGGAAGCTATCTGATGAATAGAACAATTCAGTTAATATGCCGTTTATTGTAAATTGTAATATTAAATATATAAATAAATATAAATATATAGTATATAGTAATAGTAAAAAGTAATATTTACGTCAATAGTAATGAAATAATTAAACTACGGGATGAAAATATTGGGGTATCCTTCCCGCCCCCCACCCTAGCGATATCCGTGGACAAACTGGACGAAAACATTTGAGCGTGTTCGATTTTTCATGCAGAAAGCGTAGAGTTTGACTTTGATACCTCTCGCAGCAGAATGGTTCACTTACAGATTTGTTTAGGACGAATATTGCCCATCTATCCAATTTTGTGGTTAGGTTAGGTTGGGTGAGGTGCAATTCGTGAGATTTTGTGTATTGACTGGCCAGATTCGTGTTCTCGACTGTTCCGACGAGTTTATTCTGCTACCACGTGCAAATGTAAGGTTACTGAATCTCGTTTCTCCACCCAAGACCTCCTCCATTAGAGCATTTTTTCTGCCCACACGCTAAAGCTCTCGCAGCCACAACCATGTTTGTGGCAACAACAATGACGGCCTTTTCGTTTTTTTCTCATGTTTCATTAATACTTAGAAAAAAGCATTAATAAAATAGCTCAGAACACCCGTACAGAAATGCCGCAAATGAATGTTCCCCAACGGTGCAATCCATTTGTTTGCGAGCCGTCACTGCCGGTAGAGTCCGACTACTGTACGGTATAATAAGGCCTTCGAACCCTGGTGGCAGGCCAAAGCAGCGGCCCTGCGTGTGTCGCCCGTCGTCCACTCTTTCCCTCCGCTGTGCCGGAATCAATCCGCCCGGTCGAGCGCGCCTCCCCCGCACGGCTGGGCGCGGCGCGGCGCAGCGTGGCGCAGCGCGCCCCCGCCCCGGCGGCCCGCGCCCCGCGGGACGGCCCCGGACAGGTCGCCGCGAAAAACAGCCCCCGCGGCCGCCGCCGGCCGGCCAATGCGGCTCGCCCGCCCGCGCTCGCGCCGCGCGCCGCCCCCGCCGCCGCCGCCCCCGCCGCCCCGGCCGCCGCCGCCGCCGCCGCCGCCGCAGCCGCCGTCGCGCTGCAGGCGCGTCGCCATTTTGATGAGCCGCCGCCGCAGACGCGGACGCCGCTGCTTGGGGCGCTGGGGCCCGGTGGAGCGGGTTGCCGGGCGCTGGTGGAAGGCGGCCAGGATGTGCGCTTTGCACTGCAGGGTGACATTATTCCCTCGTTTACTCCGTGTAGAGAAAGTGTTGTAATGCTTCAGGAAAAAGTGTCGGTATGGTAACGGAAAAAAACACGTTTTCGTGATGCTTGATACGATTTGTCCGGGTGTGTTTGTCTGTGTGAGAACAATTTCAGCTCCTCAACATTGCACAGGAATTTCACCAGAACGGATTATTTATATATATTTATTTTTCTTTCGGTAATACATTGTATAGTATTCACTTTATCGTATGCATTAGTTGGCTTACAAAACTATTCTTAATTCATAATCGTAAAACTTTTTCTACAACAAGGGGTAGGTAGCTACAGTAAGCATCTATTGTTAACAATTATTAGGGAATTTTTTTTAGGAAGGCGACAAATGGGTGTAGATTTTTAATTCGTGTTGGAGTTAGGTATGTTCTAGAGAGGATATAGCTGGTTTGTATGGTACAAACGTGATGTTTGAGTGAAAGATGTTGGAGAGATGCGCTGTGTTTAGAGATGAATGATATCCAAATGGATATTTTCCGATCGACCGGACCGTGGTCGCTTGTTCTCGAATTCCAAATGGATTTTATAATTTTTGGGCGAACTTTAAATGATGCTTCTAGGACATTTTCGATAATTTTCAAAAAATCTTTCCAGTGTTTATTCAAAAGTAAGCTTGTAAAAATAGTACAAGTTCGATTTTCAGACAAACATCTGAATTTTCGAAAAAAGACAAAAGTTAAACATTTTTTCGACCCACTACTACTAATACATGTATTATTGAAGATCGAGATTTTTAAATAAATTAACTTTATAATTAGAAATTTCAATTTCTCAGAACTATTTTTCTAGATATACAAATAACGAATTAAATGAAGTCATGTACAATGTTTTGAAAATATGAGTGCTATTCGCGTACTTTTGAATGATATATTGCCATTTTTTAAATACATAAACACGATTTTCTCAAAAACGGTTCCATTTTTTCTTAGAAATGTCCGTTTTTCAGTAATAACTTAAATTTTGAAAAGTAAAGAAAATCAACTTTCTATTGCGCGGACAATCGGAACGGAGACAATTGGATGCAAGCTTATGCGTTCAAGTTCAAACCTCAGAGCGGGCAAATATCCACACCAGCTTGGAAACTTTTTTGCGGGAAACACTTTTAAGTAGCAAAGAATCCCAGGAAATATACGCTGTTTGAGCAATCACTAGATTAATTAAGTAACGTGGAGAAAAATCGCTGCAAACTCGTTCTTGAGGGGTTGAATTTGTTGGAAACATTTCACCATTTTTTTGCTTCAGTACAATTGCATATTTTCACTTCGACACGAAGTTCATAAAAGTACAATCCTGACACATTCTTTTTAAATGCTTTATCAAACTATATTGAAAGTTTGAAGTCAGTATATTAGTTGAGAAAACAGGGAAATAATTTTCTGCTGGCGATTGTTATATTTAAGTAGAAATTAAATTGAGAGCAAAACTCTAAAATAGTATTTATTTTGTCGATAATTGTAATGATTCTTTTGCAAATAAAATAATATCTTATATTTTATAACCCAATAACTTAAAACAATATTGCAAAGTTCTTGTTTGCATAATCTTCCAATTCGACCGAGGTTTTTGTTCAGTTTGTCAATTTTAGGTAATTACTGTGTCGGGCCCCCTCTCTGCTTGTCACATAACATTTAGGGAACCCTAAGAAAATCACATAAACGTTTTATTATGTTGGAATTTTAAATAAATAAATCAAATTATACACAGCCTTCGTTAACGAGAGTATTTGGAAAATTCAAACCTGTATTCTATTGCAATTGATATACTGCGTTGGTGAATTTCCTTTATTAAAATAAATTAAAAGTTTAATGTGTATTCCAATTCGTTCTTAACTGTTGTGAAAATGTTGAACAGGAATAACGGAGATTAGATTTAATGGCCGCGGACGAAACAGCCAAGGTAAATCGTATTTAAAATTTAAAAAATGAACAGTTCACCAGTTAAAATCATTAATAAAGAGACAGCTCATTACAAACAATTCTGCCGTACCCATATACATAATCATCATAAGACTCATAATTGCATATGCCTATCCCGTATCGATAAAAGTCTCCAAAAAAATATTTACAAATAAAAATAATTCAAAATTAATTCTTCAGAATCATAACACACGCCCCATGGTCCAAACGAACATTCAGCTACAAAAGAATTTCAAGATAGAAATATTAAATTAGAGCATCAAACATTTATCATAACATTTACAGTCTCAACACTTACAGGAACTTATTGGATAATCCCAGCACTAAACATTCTACCCACAGAACGAGAATTCACAACACATTCCTTCGTATTGTTTTGTTGTATATTGTTGTTGTTATTATTATTATTATTATTATTATTATTATTATTATTATTATTATTATTATTATTATATTTGCATTATTATATTATTGCATTCAATTTCCTCAAGGGCATAGTTTAGACTGAATAAAAAAACATTTTTATTTCTGGAATTTGCAAACACCACCGAAATCATTCTAATGAATGATTCCGTAAAAAAATATAAGTTTGGGGAGAGAAAAAAATTATTTCGTCATTCTTTCTTGAAACAAAATATTCTTCCAGGTATAACGCAAAGAATCTACCTCCGACAAAGAGCTGATTCATAGTGAGCCGCAGCATTGCCATCCACCCCATTCTTTCCAAAAGAGCCCTAAAACCCTAAAGGAAGAAAATTACCGGAGATCGGGAAAATTCGATGACATCCTTTAATTAAGGGAGATGCATTGCCACTCCTGACGAGTATGCCGCCCCCAGAATCTCGCACGTCTTCTCGCCCCATCCTACTCGTCCCATCTCAACCGCAGCTTTCTCCCCGCCCTCTCCGCTACTGCTCGCCTCCTGGCGCCCCCTCCCCCCTCGCAGCACGCATGCCCTATCGACGGCCTCTCGCCCGCCGAACCCTCCGCCCGCCATCCAGCCATTTCAGAAAACGACCAAGACGGCGCCGGAAAAATGAAACAAATCCTTGTTCGTTTTGTTCGAGGATGACTCCAATCATTGAAGTTAATGAATCAGCATGTTAGTCGGTGGCTGCGGCGGCGGCGGCGGTGGCTTAGCCGAGCGAGCGGGCGGGCGGCGGAGCGGGAGGCTCGCCGCCCGGCCAAGCGGGGTCGTCAGGCCGCCGGGCGCCGCCGCCGCCGCCACCGCCGCCGCCTCCGCCGCCGCCTCCGCCGCCGCCCCTGCCATCGGCGCGCCGGTTCCCGGAACGCGCGGCCACGGCGCGGTCTCAGCGGCGCATGTAATGCAAGCATAAAGCGGGAAACAGCTTCGAATGCGGCGCGTGGAGCCCGGAAACCCTTTCAGGCTTTGATCTGCGCGCGCGAGGCGGCGTATCACACCGAGGCCTTTGCGCGCCGGTCTTTGTCCGCGGCGCGCCGCCCGCCGCCCCCGCTGCCGCCCGCGGCCGCCGCCATCGCCGGACGCTCGGCCGCGCCATGCCGCGCCGCGCCGCGCCGCCTCGCGTCCAGATCTCGGAGCCGGGCGAGATCGTATCGGCGCGGGGGCCGCGGCGCGCCGCCCGCCTCCATTTCTGGCGCAAATCGCTGCGTCACCGCGACCGCTGCGCCCAGCGGAGCCCAAGCAGGCGGGCAGGCGGACAGGCGGGC
>BLKR01011190.1:0-36987 GCA_011170035.1 Teleogryllus occipitalis
ATATATATATATATATATATATATATATATATATATATATATTGTAATGGATTCTTCTATATCCACGCTCACGTTGGGGCGCCACTATAATGGTTTCGGCCTCTATCCTGTATTCACGGCCCCACGTTGGGGCGCCACTGTAATGGTTTTCTGGCCTATCCTTCCTGGTCTATTCATTTACGCACCCACGTTGGTGCCACTGGAAGCAATCTCTCCCGATCCCTACTCACTATTTTTCTATCATAATCCTATACTTCATAGAATCTACTTCGTTTGGATGAGCGCCTGGTTTCGTTGACATTCTCTGACAAAAAATAATATTCTCACTCACCTGTTGCCCGTACCTCAGCTAGCATATACAAATAGAGCCTTACCTGGGCGTGACTTCTGTGATCATTCCATACGGAATTGAAACGGTGTATCTGCACGCTCGTGCCTGGGTCAGTTTCTAGCTAAATACAAAACAGTACTCATAATCCAGGTATACATGAGCCGCAATGAGCGTTCATTCATTTATTTGCTTTTCCTCTCCATTAACAAGTTGTCAAGGCAGCTATTTGATACCCCTTTTATATGAATTACCCCTTTTATGGCATGAAACATTTTACACAATGACATAAATACCCTTGATTTAAAACATAAACAAATACAAAACATCATTCATACTTAAAGAACATAAACAAAATAAACATTCATACCGGAATGCGCATTCTGTCGTGACTTTATACTGTTATTTTACTCTTAACTTAATTAGCATGACTTGGATTATATATTAGTTCATGCGACTTTCCTGGTGCTGCTAATATACGGCGACACACTGCCATCGCCCGTCGTCGACCAATGTTTTTGTACACAGCTCGTGTACCCAACTCCATCAAATCAGCCGCTACCAGTTCTTGAAGTCCACGAATCACCATCAAAGTCCCCGTTCAAAACTATTACGATGAACCTTGCACGAACTCATCAAGTTCCATATAAATGTTCGATCGTTTTCGCGTCCTAACTTACGCGATTTACTGTTTTTGCAATTTTGTCCACTAACTGTTCGCAGATAATTTAAACTTCTCTTCCATGATATTAAAATGTCATCTAATTAATAGCGTTCCTACATAAACTTTCACTAACTAATTACCCAAAAATTTCGAATTTCCTATCACTCTGATACGGGTCATGCGTACGCTGCGAGAGCTCAACTCGCACTGAACTATCCTCTATTTGGCATTGTTGGTCCAGAAGCCGGAAACTTTTTATAAAACACCTGCCCATCACTGCAAAAACATATTGTAATATGTTCATAGTTCTATGTTTTACAGGCGTCTTGCGTCTCATTACTAGTTTCATAAGTTGTCTAATCTTTAGTTAAGAAATGTCACATCGTTATATTTCTTCCCTTTTTTTCCTTTAAAATAATTATTTTCGTGTTATTCATCCATGATGACGTCACTCCACTACGTCAGGCGGCGCGTCGTTTGTTTTCACTAATCCCTCACGTAATAAATCCAAATATTCAATTTATCTAGGTCCCGTGTTAATTTTCCCGGGCCGTGGCTAATTTTGTCATGATCCAAATATTATACTCTACAATTCCAGAAAGTTTGAAGTCATTTCATCAAGGCGTTCTCGAGATATTTATGAAAACTGGTTTCTTTCATACTTTTGCTATCACAACAATGGGTTCCATTTTCTACGTTTCTAAGCGTTCTGCATGCAATTTGTACCGTTTCTTGTATCTTCTTAACTCGCGGTTCGATTTTTCTGATTTTCGCTTTAAATTTTTCCTGAAATTCTGTTCTGACCATTGTTCATATTGCCCTTTCACGCTTTTCGCGTTTTCCGCTAATTTCTGAAAATTATATGTCCGCGGCGTCGTCGTCTATTGTTTCTTCTGTAGTTTAATGTCTATCTGGTGAAATAAAATTTTGCTTATATACAATATATATATATATATATGTGTGTGTGTGTGTGTGTGTGTGTGTGTGTGTGTGTGTGTGTGTGTGTGTGTGTGTGTGTGTGTGTGTGTGTGTGTGTGTGTGTGTGTGTGTATACATTTTTACACGAATCATGATCTCTTTTTTTATAAATAATATAAATTCTCAAGGGGTGGCAACTTTAATGGAGCCCAGGGTTGCGACGTGTGTAAATCCGCCCCTGAATATAAGAAACGAACAAAGAAATGTGAAATAATAAACACATTCAAACTTATGTAGCATCCTACTATGCCCAATTACTCTAAAAATACTCATACTTTCGAAAAACTCGACATAATGTTATTGAAAGATCTGCTCTGGTGATCACATTTCATTTTAAAAAATGCATTTTCATAACTGTAGTTGTAGGAAGACGCCGAAATAATTTTGAATTTTTTCAAATTTTCGAAATATCAAAGAGTTTCAACCAACATGAGACATGTATCATTATCTTAAACGTTCTTTAGACAACAAAATTTAATCAAAATCTATGGCGTTTTTTTTTAATGTCCCAGGGCTTCATGTACAGCACCACCAAAATTAAAATATCGGTTTCAAATTGGCGCCGCGACATCAGTCAGATCGATTGGATAATAACAATTTTAGAGAAAATTGACTGAACGGTTTAACAACTGAATTTAGGATTTTTGTTTCTAAACTTAGCAACTAGATTTATCCACTTTTTCGTTACCAGGGCCGTGTAAAAAGAGTTTTTCTGTCGAAAATTCGCCGTTTTTACGTGCAGCATTACATCTCTTCTTAAGAAGTTCTTTCTTAAGCGCGAGAAAGCAAAACAGGTTTAGGTATGGCTCAATGCATTAATTGATGTCATTGCAGTGCCTCTGACCGAGAGGTCATAGAGTTCGAGTCCCAATGGTGCATCGTCTAATGACTTACAGTGCACCGTGGTGATTTTCAGTACTAGCTACATAGCTGGGTCGAATTCACTTACTGTCTGGAGGAGAATTCTAGCGACCGTTTGCTCTGATCTGTACTTTTCCGTGGTTTCTCCGATCACACCAGGTAAATGCCGGAACAGTACCCTAACAAATGGGCCACAAACCGCGCGTCATCTTTCCTTCCTCTTCCTTGCCTTCTTATCCTCACTCCTTTTTCACACACTGATACGTACATACACTACACCACCACAAAGGTCGGGAGCTTGTGGAGAATGAGGTGGTGCTCCGCTAGTGGTAGATAAGTCGTGGTAGTAACACGTATGAGACTAATGACTTTAGCCGTTGACGCACCAGAAAACACTTATCAAGCAATCAATCTAATTTGAAAGCTTATGTTGTAAATATCAACTTTTTCGGGTGCAGTAAAACCTATTCGGAATCCTTATACAGATAGGTCTTATACAGATTTCCAGCTTATTGATGTTTGCAATAAAAAACTGTCAATTCCGAAAACGTAACGTTCAAAGACGGAATGGGTTGAATGAATAGGTTATCTCATCGAAAAACTACATTTCAAAGAAACGAAGACGTCCCGGGAGAAACAAAGAAAATGACATACAGAAACGCAACATGAAGTCTAATGAAACAAAGAACTCCATAAAAAGTAAAAGGAGTATTATTTTCTTCGATATTTGAAGGAACAGATGAACTTTCTCTGGTATTTATTTCCGTAAATTTTACAATTTTTAAAAATTCAGAGAGGACAACGAAAACGTGTCGTGCTGAATTTTAAGCGTTCTTTGCTCCAAGGTAAAAATTGATACAATTTTAGTTTACTTCATTGCCTTAAGTACATATTCGTACTTACGTGATAAAGAGAAAGTAATGTAATGCTGCTGCAGAAGTTGATGGTTTTCGACAGAAAATCTCGAATTATGGGGCGTGGTACTCTAAAGGTGGGTAAATCTTGTTCCTATTTTGAGCAAATGTCTTTCTCTAACACGCTGTATAGTCTGAATCCACGTTTAGCGTATGCAAAAGTTCAAACTTTTTTCAGCATCTTCCTACAACTACAATATTGAAGTCACAGTTTTTTCTATAATGGAATCTGTTCTTCGAAGAAAGATTTTTAAATAAGATCCGGAATAGTTTTTCGAAAATATGAGCAGTTTTGTATTAATTAGTCGTGATATATCTGTAATTTTTAAAGACACTTTTCCTCATATCTACTCTTAGATTTTTTAGCCTCCCAACAAACTAGGACAGAATAAACCGCTCCAATCTAGTACTTTGAAAGGTTACATATCTCTCTCCGATTACTACTCTCTTTTTGCGGATCCATTGCACCTCTGCGTTAATTGTTGTTTCGTTTTGTAAAAGTTGTTCAATTGTTTGAAATGCAATCTATCTTCTAGATGACAAGGTGTCGTCAATAAATTTCTTACAAAAATCTTCAGTGAATTGTCGTCGACTATGCACGTAATAAAGTAAATAGCTTTTTTGTCATTTATAATCGCATTTCAAAGAAGCGCCACCGTGTTTCTTTTATTTTCAAGCCGATTCCTGTTCTCGGTTGGACGTATACGTTGCCAAGAGTTTTCACCGCGTGGGAGAATTCGACAAGTGCGACTGTGGTCCAATGCCGAAGTGTCTTCAAGCTATGTCTCGAGGAGACAGTATTTGATATTTGAACATTTTAATTGTCAATTAGCAGGCCCAGTTCTTACAGGATCCAAGTGTTACCTGTATTCGTCCAGAAAAATGAGTAGTGCACAGTATGCATCGTTAAAGGAAAAAGTGGTGCTGATTACAGGTGTGATTGGCCTCCTTTTTTTCATAGTTTGAGATTTCCTGTTAATTAGTTTTTTGATGAAATTAATACAGCGTACAAGTATTGAATCCAATGGCTCTTTACTGTTCCATATGTAACTAATATTACATTTTAGGTGCTAGTTCTGGTATTGGAGCAGGTACTGCCAGAGTATTTGCCAAGAATGGAGCTCGGCTCGCTTTGTGTGGTCGGCAAGAAAGTAATTTGAAGAAAGTTTCTGAAGAATGTACTGCTCTTGGCGCTTGTGAAGTAAAGAGTTTATTGGGTGATTTAACTGATTTAAATTGTTGCAAGAAAATCATTTATGATGTCATTGAACATTATGGCCAGTTGGATGTGTTGGTGAGACTTTTTTGTTTGTTTGTGTATGTATAAGAATATTTATTTAATATACTGATCTCATATTAGTTTATGATTAGGTGAACAATGCAGGTCAGCTGTTGAATAATACAATTGAAAATGTGACACCTGAGCAATATGATGATATTATGAATGTTAACGCACGATCTGTTGTGTTTTTAACACAGTATGCAGTTCCGCATTTGACTAAAACTAAAGGCACAATTGTTAATGTTTCATCTGTTGTGGGGATAAGATCGGTGAGTTCTTTGCGTGTACATTCAGTGTACTACTCATTAATGAAAGGTATAGTAATGAATTGAATAATATGAGAAAGCTATTTGGAAATAATGTAATATGTAGAATTTTGTTGGTTTTCTAATTAATCTTTGAGAGTTTACTACATTAATTTTGTCTATAGATTCTTAAAAGAATCACCAACAAGAATTTAGAATATTGACAAATAAATATTAACCTTGAAATTATTTATGTACCTAAATTTTTTTGATTTTTGTTGAATGTGCAGGTATATATTTCACTATTTAAATGAAATTGAGTTTGTGAATTGCAGAACAACGATGGAAATAAAAATACTTATACAAATGTAGCCAACAGTATATCTAATTTACAAGGAACTTACTTGATTTTATGTAGTTAATATCACATATTGACTGTGTTTACTACTTTGGAGGAATAATCTTTATCTCTGCACGAGAGTTTAGTGCTTAGTAGAAACCCGCATAGAATATGGTGCAATGTAGTTTCCAGGTGTTTTGGCGTACTGCATGAGTAAATCTGCAGTGGATCAATTTACAAGATGTGCAGCTCTGGAGCTAGCTTCTAAAGGGATTCGTGTGAATGCTGTTAATCCAGGAGTCATAAAAACAGAGGTTCACAAACGAGGTGGAATGTCTGAAGCTGAGTATGAGAAGGTATTAATTCTTTTGCCATCTTGCAGTGTAGTTTGTTTGTTTGTTTTTTTCTTTGGTAACATGATCAGATTTCATTGAGTTTCTATTAGCAATAAAACAAGCTCTTCAAGAGGTAAATAGGACTAAACTTCCAAAGCTCATCAAGATGAGTTCTTGGGGAACGAAATGTTGGGTTGTTAAAACGTAGTGTTATTATCATTCAGTGTTTTTAGTTGTATTGTTATAGACTTTTAGTAATAATATGTAAAATTTTAAATTGATTGTTATGGTTGTTGGTTGTTGATTGGTATTGATATATCCAAGGGCAGATAAACCTTTAAACTTGCATTTTGCTGCATGAAATTGTTTATCTAATAATCATTAGTTATCAATAGCAACACATCAATCTATTGCCACAGTAGAAGACAGTGCACCAAGTCTATCGTGTTTCATGCTCAACCTCATATAATGTTTACTTTCTCATATATGTACATTTATACGGAGTAATGTACATAGTATAGAGAAAGTTATGTAGTGCTGTGCGAAAGAACAGCAGATTTTCGGCAGAAAAAAATTCATTTCTAGACTCTGATAACAAAAGTGGATAAATCCAGATGAATTAAGAGAAAAATTTCCTCTATCATGTGGTGTAGCCAGAATCCATGTTTTGTTATTCTTTGATGCTGAAAAACCAATTGAAAGCAAAATAACCGTCCATCCGTCTGTGAACACTACTAGCGCCTAAACCATGTGTATGATCATTTCCAAATTGAAGAAACACCTGTCCTCTATTTGAAACTTAGGAATTTTGAAAAACATTCTTTCAAATTTGGCGGTACTTTACATAAAGCTCCCCAGACATTTTTTAAATTTTCTCAAAAACGGTTCCAAAAAATTTTCTTTAAAGTTTTAGTAATAATAGAGTAAATTACACTTTTAATGGTGGCTTTGGTCCTATTTTCACAGTTAACTCTGAATTTTTGAAAATTGAAAAAGTTTGAAAAATTTTCGACGTCTTCCTTCAACAATAAAATTGAAGACAGATTTTTGCTTAAAATGAAATATGTTGTCTATATATAGTTCTTTCATTAAGGTTGCGTTTAATGTTTTGAAAATTTTAGTAGTTTTCGTGCAATAGTACATGCAATAATTGCAATTTTAAAAAATAACAAAAACCATATTTTCTCGAAAACAGCTTCAAATTTTTCTTTAACACGTTCGCTGCCAAAGCTCTTATGATGCATCTGATCACATGCGCCAAAATCCAATCTGCATTTTCATGCTTTTAAAATTTTTTCCATTGTTGTATTATTGATTATTGTTATATATATTTTTTTGTTTTGTTTTTTCGCTTCCCGTGCCAACTCGCTTGTTTTGCGCATGCCCATAAAACAGCTGGGACTTTATTGTCCATTAGTCTTAAAAGAGTCGCTGAACAAGTATTTCAGCAGACCGTTGATAACATATTCAGTGTATGAACTGTGAAAATGGCAAAAAGAGCACCTCTCACTGAAAAAGAAGTAAAATATTATGCAAATGTCAGTGATTCAGAATGGAGTGATTGTTCTGTTGGAGAGTCAGATGATTTTATTCCATCCAGTGAGGAGACTAGTGAGTCTGATAATACTGTGGAAGAAGCAAGCCATAGTGACAATAACGATCATGAAGAAGAGACAGTGCAGAACAATGATGACTGGACCGATATAGAAGATGATTTTGCCTTATTGCCTTATTTTGAATTCAGCCAGAACCCTGGTTTGAAAATTGATAACATCAGTATTGATAGGTTAGTCAACCTGTTTTTTTCGGAAGAGTTTTTGATTTTTTTGGTTGAACAAACTAATTTATTTGCCTCACAAGAAATAAATAAGCAAAGACCACTTCGAAGGTCAAGCCGTCTTTCCACATGGACAGACACGAATTTACTAGAAATGAAAGTTTTACTTGGATTGTTGCTGCAAATGGGTCCATGTAATCTTCCAACCATAGAGCATTATTGGAATACAAGGGAATTTAACAATTTTCCATTTTGGCGTTTTTTCATTAGTCGGAACAGGTTTCAATTGATTCTTTGATTTCTTCATTTTGCTGTCAACACTGTAAAGACTGATGATAGATTGTACAAAATTAGACCTGTGTTGAATCACTTCAATAAAATTATGAAGGACAATTATGTACCAAACCAATGCCTCTCTGTTGACGAGTCAATGATCTTATGGCGCAGAAGACTATTCTTTCACCAATATATCATAAATAAAAAGCACAAGTATGGTATTAAGTTATATAAGTTATGCGAATCAAATGGAATTGTACTAAAAGTACGCATTTACTGCGGAAAATCTGAAAATACTGACAAAGAGACTGGTCACGCAACTCAAGTAGTTCTACATCTGATGGACGAATATTTAGACAACGGATATAAATTGTACATGGACAATTTTTATAATTCTGTTTCCTTGGTAAAGGAACTAACACTCCACAAAACATATGTATGTGCTACATTACGCGTGAATAGAAAAGGGAACCCAAAACTTATAGTAACAAAAAAGCTGAAGAAAGGTGAATTTATTTGGAATAGAAGAGGAGCGGCAGTAGTTTGTAAATGGAAAGATAAGCGTGAAGTACTGCCCATATCAAACATGCATTGTGTGGAAATGGTTGATGTTCGTAATCAAAATGGCAAGATATCAAAGAAACCCAACATCATAAAAGAGTATAATGAATAAATGTCTGGAACTGATTTATCTCACCAAATGATAAGCTATTATTCATCACCGAGGAAAACAATCCATTGGCTGAAGAAAATTGCTCATCCTTTTGAAATGTACATCAACAATGCTTATCTGTTATATTCTGAAACCAATGGAGTTAAAATGACCAGCCTGAAATTCCGTGAAAAATTTGTCGAATGCTTAATCGGACGACAAATGAACTCGCAAGAAAAGAAACAAAAATCGACAATTTTCATTATTTGGAAGCACTTCCACCTACAGAGAAAAAGATGCGACCAACAAAGCCATGTAGGGTTTGTACTGGACAGAAGAAAAGACACGAAATGCGTTATTTTTGTCCAGTATGTGATGGAAAACCCACACTTCGCGTGGAAAACTGTTTTAAAATTTATCACACTTAATTTTCGGGGATTTGGATACGACAATCAATAACGAGTTATCTCGCAGCTGGCAAAAAAATTCAGTTTGCCAACTACGAATATACTCGTAGTTGGCAGCAAACGTGTTAAATTTTTGGTAGGGGCAGTGCCAAATATACCCTATACGCTGATATAAACGCCATATTGCTCTATTCTTTTGTTTTTTTTCAAAAACTACGAAAATGTCATTTTTTAGACTTGTCTCACATAGTTTATATTCACATTATCAGCAATTTGTTCACATTGTATTGATGAGTACATGTGCTTTAAATAATGTCATATAAAGTTTCTCGAAAATACATGTTTTCTGTTAAAATAAGTACAAAATTCTGCATTTTGAGAATCACTCCGAATTTTTTCTTCGAACTTTTCCAGTGGATAGTGCTGATTACACTGTTTAATAGGGTGTAAAGACCATTTTGCTGCATTCATTTGTTTTTTCAAAAATTATGCAGTTTTTTTTTTTAAATACCTCTCATGGTGTTAACATGCACATTTCCTTCGATTTGTATACATTATTGTATTTGTGAGTGGAAGTGCTTCCAATGACTTCAAATGATGTTTTTCAAAAACTCAAAAGATATCTGTAAAAAAGAGCTTCAAATTTCACATTTAATCGCCATTTTCTTAAAAACCGCTTCAAATTTTTCAATGTAAATTTCTAGTTAGGACAGTTTTTACTCTTCTTTAATATTCTTGAATTAATATTTCAGTTCTACTATTAGGAAACAAAAAAGTAGAGAAAATGTAAAAAAAATGTCCTTTGGATGACAATAGATGGCAGTTGGCTCGAGAATGAGGCTAGACGTGAAGTGAATTCACACCAAGAAAATTAGAAAACATTACTATGAAAGTCTGTCATTCTGTCTATTGAATGAGCCATATCAACTGAAGTATAATAAAACATTCTCACCAACCATAATATAAGACAATAATAATAAGAACAAAAACATCTTTTACATATTAGGATCTACATAAAAAATCAAATAAAAATAAATAATAAAAATAAAATAAAGAAAAAAATTAGATGCAGGTTAGGCAATTAAAACAAGCAATATCATGGCAATTGGCAATAACAAATCAAAATTAATAAAATTATGAAGACAACAATTCAACTCTGTAAAGCAAATAAATAGGTTGTATACTATTAATGAAATAATAATGTACCAAGAATTAAATCAACAAGGAATAAAATCTACAAGTAATAATTAAAAAAAAAACATAATAAATCCATTTAACGATATAACACTTAATAGTACAATAATTCTATAACAATAGTCTAGGAGTGAAATAACAAAATTTATCATGACAATAACTTACTAATAACGTTACTGAGAAATCAGTATGTATAAAATAATAATAATAATAATTATTATTATTATTATTATTATTATTATTATTATTATTATTATTATTATTATTACTGAAAGCAGTGAAGAATATGAAAACTGGGAAGGCACCAGGTATGGATGGGATACCCACCGAAATATTAAAATTAGTGGTACAAGTGTATCCAGAATGTCTTTTGGAAGTCTATAATACATGTCTTAAGGAGGGGAAATTTTTCAGGAACTGGAAAAAACAAAAGTTAATACTACTCCGGAAGGGCAAGAAACCGTTGGAACAGATATCGTCGTATAGACCACTGTGCCTTCTTGACACTATGGGCAAGATACTGGAGGGACTAATACTCTCAAGACTGGAGGAACATATAAGTTTTTCTCATAGACAATATGGATTTCAGAAAGGCTGTTCGACGACGGATGCGATTATAGAAGTAGTTCGCATTGCAGATGCAGCTAGAAACGGAACTGGGAGGAAAAAGGGATTCTGTGCACTAGTAGCAATCGATATCAGGAATGCCTTCAACTCGGCTAGGTGGAAGGACGTCATTGAAGCATTGACTGATAAGGAGATCCCTGAATACTTAGTAAGGATCATCGAGGACTACCTCCATGAAAGGAAGATAATTTACATGGATAAAATCAAGATTGAGGCAAATATGACGTGCGGAGTTCCACAAGGGTCCAGACTTGGCCCCTTTCTATGGAATGTCCTGTACGATGGCATATTGAATATTAATCACCCAAGAAACACGCAGATTATAGGATACGCGGATGACACACTTATAATAAGTCATAGCGATGATATCGAAGTGCTCGAACTAAGAGTAAACGAAGCACTCTACAGAGTGAAAAGGTGGCTAGATAGACGTCTCCTTCAGATAGCAGTAGGGAAAACTGAAGCGGTGTTAGTCACCGATCGGAGGGCTTTTCGCTTTCCAGATATTCGACTGGGAGAAGAGAGAATAATCTGGAAGAACCACATAACATATCTAGGAGTTGAGATAGACCGGAGACTTAAGTTTGGGCCACACATAAGTGTGATGGCAGAAAAGGCAGCGAGGACAGGATCCAACTTAGCAAGAATACTACCAAATGTAGGCGGTCCACGAGAATCCAAGAGAAGGATGATATCTGGAGTAGTTCACTCACAACTGTTGTATGCAGCACCAGCTTGGGCGAGTTCACTGGGAAAACAGGCTATGAGAAACAAATATACACAAGTGCAAAGACGAATGGCCCTGAGGGTGGTGGCTGCCTACCGTACTGTGTCTACTAGCGCAGTACTGGTATTGGCCAGTATCCCACCTATAGATCTGACAGCCATGGAAAGGAAAAGGACGTATTCTGCCTTACAGGAAGCTAGACAACAAAATCGGAATCTCTCCCCCAAGGAAATAGAGACCATCAAGACCGAGGCTAGGAAGCTACTTTTTGAAGAGTGGCAAAGAAGGTGGAATGTGGACGCTAAAGGTAGATGGACACATCGGATTGTGAACAACATTGAGAGATGGGTCGATCGAAAATTTGGGGAGGTGAATTATTACCTAACCCAGGCCTTTACGGGACATGGTGGATTTAATAAGTACCTCTGTGATTATAAGATTAAAGAAAGTCCGACATGCAACTTATGCCTTGAAGATACTGACGATGCAGAGCATGCGCTGTTTCAGTGCAGGGCATGGGAGACGGAAAGGGAGACTTGTTATGCTAAGCTTCAACAAGTGGTGACCCCAGAAAACATGATGGATATAATGCTGAGCTCGAAGGAGAAGTGGCATATAATAGAGCACTTCATAATTAAGATCATGAAGGAAAAGGAGCGAAGGAGTTAAGGCATTAGCTCCCAGTCAATCTTCCACGCGAAGTAATGTCTAGCGACGGTTCCGCGTGGGAGATATCACGAC
Source organism: Teleogryllus occipitalis (assembly GCA_011170035.1). Taxonomy (NCBI): domain Eukaryota; kingdom Metazoa; phylum Arthropoda; class Insecta; order Orthoptera; family Gryllidae; genus Teleogryllus; species Teleogryllus occipitalis. The sequence goes on from BLKR01011190.1 coordinate 12,349, forward strand.
TTAGGAGAAGAAGGTTTAGGGTTTTAGTCGGTAAACCAAGAATGGGATCCCGACAGTACCGGCTTCACCGGTCTCCGTAAAGGATTTCCCCCCTTCTAAAAAAAAATAATAATAATAATAATAATAATAATAATAATAATAATAATAATAATAATAATAATAATAGTATAGTAGTAGTAGTAGTAGTAGTAGTAGTAGTAGTAGTAGTAGTAGTAATAATAATAATAATAATGTTCGTTCTTCTGTTCTTTTTTATCTCAACAATCAATGGTTTCGTTCTACTATTTTTACAATTTTTTTAATTATTTTTTAATGTACCATTCCTTTAGTTTCTTTTTAAGTATTCTTCTAGATGTGATTTTCACCAGTTCATTTGGCAGAGAGTTGAGCAATTTCGGAATGGCTACACTTAGCATTCTGTCTCCAAATTTATTGAATGTCTCAGGTGATATGAAATTGTGCTTCTTGCGAGTTACATAATTATGCCCACTAGTATTTCTGAATTTTTATGCAAAATTTGGAATTCGTGCATTTTTTTGACTCATGATCCCATGCACAGCTGCACTTTCTTCTAGTCTTTCCTTTTATGTTCAGTTTATCATTTAGAATTTTTATGCATTTATTGTGCAGACTTTGTATTATGTCTAAGTGGGTTTTAGATGCAGCTCCCCAAACATCAATTCCATATCTTATGACTCTATCAATGCAAGATATATTAATTTCAAAATTGGGTAGGTTAAGAAATCCCTTACCCTCATAAATTTCCAAATGCAAATTCTGACTTTATTCCCCAATTCCAAAATATGCTCTCTCCAACTCAAGTTCTGGTCTAAAATCACTTCCAGGTACTTAATTTTACTCACAACATTAATTTTGGAATCACAATGACAATAGTTGTACGCATTGTGAATACAATTATTATTTTTACTTTTGTCTTACTAATCCGAGGTGTAGTGATGTGTAGTAGTTTAGTCTTTTTTTTCATTGATAATTAAACCTTTATCATGGCACCATTTCTGAAAGATTTCAAAATGCTTTTGTAAATCTTTTTCTGCCATTTTTTGGTTTTTATTAGCAGATATTATCATTTTGTCATCAGCATAGATATAATATGATCCAGATTGTAGGTGGTTTTTTAAGTCGTTAACATAAAGTAGGTATAATATCGGTCCTAGAAAGCTACCTTGTGGGATTCCTATTTTTACAAATTTTCTTTCACTGAGTACATTGTCTATTTTTACTCTAAAGGATCTCCCATTTAGATAGCATTCAAATATTTGGAGAATTTTTCCCCTTACTCCTACTTTTTCTAGAGCTTCTAACATTTTTTTGTGGTTTATTATATTGAATGCTTTTGACAAGTCGATACTTAATGCCACGACATGATAACCCATGTGCAATTTTTCATTCAATAGATCAACTAGATTTTCTAGCAGCTCTATTGTACCTTTGTTTTTTTGGTATGCAAATTGATATTTGTCTAATATCTGATATTTTTCCAGGAAGTTGGATAGTTTTTGAGATAGATATTTTTCAAATAATTTACTGATTGAATTTATTGCTGTCCATCCCATTAATCAACTCGACTGTTTCATTCAGTGTAATTTCTGCTAATGAGAAAGAGTTACAATGTGTTGATACAATCATCTGTTAATACTGTTAGGTTACATTTATGTTCTATTTTACTGGTTTGATTTTGAAATGTATTTGCAAAATTTTCAGCTATTTTATCTATCGCATTATTTTTACCCAAGTTCCTAGTAACAATATCATCAATTGACTTTTTTTCTGGTACACCAAGTAATTTATTAATATTATTCCAAGTATTTTTCATATATTTATAATTTTCGAATATTTTTCTATAATCTTTTCTTCGTATAGTGATCTTATAATTAATTTCATTTCTAATTTTTTTGTATTCATTTCTAAGTGATACTTTCAAATCTTTATTTCTTTCTGAGATTCTCTTCCATCTCCTGAAGAGGTTATCTCTATGTTTTATTAAATTAATTATCTCTGAATCTATCCAAGGTTTAATTATCGACCTTTTTCTTGTGTTGGTTGGTCCTTTTGACACCATAGACGTAGCAAATATATCTTTTATTGTCTTATACATCTCATTCGGTGTTTTGTCTTCAAACTTCATGTCTTTTAATTTTTGTAGTTCATTATGCAGCTTGTTTTTACAAACATATTCGTATTTTTTGTTAATTTTGTCTACAAACTTTCTGTTATTGAAAATGTTAATCGAGTAATTATCTGTTATTTTGCTTTCTACAATAAATGGAGCAGTGTTATTTATATTACCACTTATGATCAATGCAAGAATTAACCTTTTTGTCTTTTCTTATTTCCACCCTAGTATCTTCTTTAATACAATGCACCAACCCGTGATTTAGTAAGATATCCATGTAATCAATAGTAATTTTGTTTTCGTTATTAATATCCAAATTGCAATCACTATTAAAATTTTGTTTATGTTTCTATCTGAATTCAGCACTTTATCCAGTTGTTTTAGATAGAGTATTTTACTTTTTTCAGGTGGTCTATATGTGGCAAAAATACTTATTTTTAATTTGTTATGAATCTCAAGCGTACCTGCTAAAACTTCAAACGTCTCACTTACTACATCTACAGGTTGGAAATTGTAGTTTTCCTTCACAAAGAGCATTATGCCTCCTCCAGCTTTTCCATCTCTTGGTTTTAAATATCTATTAAATCTAGGGAGGTTATATTCGGCAAGATCATAAATGTTATTGACTCCAATCTCTCCAAGCACAATCAAATCAATACTGCTTATGCTGTCATTGATCAATTCACAAAGTTCGCCCCAATGTTTTTGAATAGATCTTATGTTCAAATGAATTATATTAAATTTTTCCTTATTCAATTCAATATGATTATTTAAGTTATTTTTATCACTTATAATTTTGGTTTCTTGGATTTCTAAATTGTTAATGAAGGAAGAGTCCATAATTTTATTTTATTTCAAATTTACCTAATATTTAATTAATTAATTTTTTCTAAATCATCTTCAGACTTAATTCTTATTACTCAACTGTCTTCATTTTTTCTTATAAAAATTTTTCCATTCTTAACCCAATTGAATTTATCATTTTTTCTTTTGATTTCCCCTTAGCTTTCCACAGCAGATCTGAATTGTGCTTAGTGAGATTTTCATTTATGTAAATGTAGTCTTTGCACCCATCCTGCAATATGTCATCATTTGTTATACGTTTCTTTTTGTTGGTTAGTATTTTGTCTCTGATTCTTTTTTAATGAAATTTAACTATGACTTTTTTTTTTTTGGTTTTGGGTTTGTTTATAACAAAGATGTTTTCAATTTCTTCTTCCTTTATATTTTCACCACAAATTTTGGAGAGCACTTGAAGCACACTTTTTTTTTATTTTTTCTACACTACCTAAATTTACACTGTTAATTTCAATATTTCTTTCTAAAAGCTGTTGTTCTATGTCGTTGATTTTGTCATTGTTACTGTCAATTTTCTTAATTTTGTCCGTAAACTTGTCTTTGATTTCTTTAAGTTCTTTTAGTTCATTCACCACACCATCGTATTTAGCACTTAAAAACTTGATACTTCTTTTAATTTCCGTCATGTCCAAACAAAGTGAATCCATTTTTGTTTATGTCTTCTATTGCCCCTATGAAGGGATTGGATGAATTTTGAACATTTTTTTCTGCTTTTTCTTTTTTGTTGCCCACCTCTTGGTCTCCTGCCCGACATCTAGGACATTTCCACTGCCTTTTTTTACTTTCGGATTTTGCCCTCATTGTCGCCTCGCTTATACTGGCACAGCTGTAATGCATATTTTCTTGGCAGCAGTAACAGTAGACTTCTTCATTCTGTATTTTACCTTCACACATAATGCAGCTGAACATTTTTTCTCTCTTAGTTTTTGCTTTTTATTAGAGGAGAAGAATATTTATCTGTTCTATCGAAATTAGTACTTTTATGAGTTGGCCTGTTGTAACTTGAACCTGTACCAGCTGATGTCGTGGCGTGACGTGGTAGTAACACAAAGCAATGGCACCCGGACGACTTAGTTTTTCGCTTTTTTTGGCTTTTTTTAAAATTCCTTTTCTATGCTAATATTTACACAGATATCTTTCGAACTTACACAGATACTTACACGAATACCTTACACAGATATCTTTCGAACTAACACTATTTTATACTCACTACGCCGAAAAAACTACATCTACACACAATTTTGACTACTTGAGGCCCTCAGGCATCCACACTTACACCATATTCCAATAATAATAGTAATAGTAATAGTAGTAAAAAGCTGAGATGGCTCACAGCAACAACTGTAATAAATTAGAATCTTTTCATCAACAATCTTTTGTGCTCGTGTGTTTACATTTTCAATGTTTCGTTTTTAAATGAAAACCTCTCACAAATACAATTTTTGAAAGTTTATATATGAAATAACATTTGTTGATTCCATTGAAGAGAACCTTTTAGTGTCCTTCATCGAGCCACCTCCCATCTGAGACCCACCGACCTGAGAGATGACCTGAGCCTAGCTTCGAATTTCGCCTGCGTTCGAGACTGTCAACGTATGTGCTGCGCCATAGGTATAGGACCATTTCTTCCCTCCCCGGCCCTCCTATGGCGAACTGAGGAAGCTTGGACACCTTGAGATGATATGAGCGTTCAGACTTTCAGGCCGAGTTTTGTTAATTATTCAAACATGATACATTTCCCAATTAAATCTTAATTATACATTTATAAACAGGGCTACAATTGAAATGTTATTTTCATAGTTCGTATTAAGTGGTTGAAGTGTTTGTTTAATCTATTTTGACATTAACAGTTGCCAGCTTTGAGAAAATTTGTAATAAAATGTATTATTATTATTATTATTATTATTATTATTATTATTATTATTATTATTATTATTATTATTATTATTATTATTATTATTATTATTATAATTATTAACAGCCATTAACATGTCATGTGACCAAGGAATTCCTGCCAGGGAGGGTAGCTTACACTGTAAAAACCTTCTCCAGTAGCGAATTCAAGAAGAGTGTTTCTGTTGATAGTTTGGTATTACTGTTGATGTTTTCCATGTCTCCGGACTGAGCCATGTCTCCAGCACTGAGTGCTGCATGATCAGTTTTCCTGTTACTCTAAGGGTTAATTGCCTCCTATTTGAAACTTTTGCAGTATTGGCTAGCACATTGCGTCATCCATTGTTGCGTCCTATTTCTTCTTCTACTGTGTCATCTGCCTCATCCTGCTCCACCCTCCCCTGTTGGCTACTATTATTGTTGCTACCACCAGCATAGGGTTGGTTTTTCTGATTTCAAAATAGTTTTTAGTATTAAAACAGTTGATAAAGGAATAGTTTTCAAGTAAATATTTTTTTACTGATCTCTTTATATTTTTTTTAAAAAGTTTAAACCCATGCACTTGATGGGTTTCTGCAATAAATGTCCAGAAATAACTTGTTTGTTTTTTTTTGTAATGTAAGTTTTTACTAGAATTTATCACTTGTAGTGAAATTGTGAGTGTTGTTATTTATTGTTTATTACATTAGACAAAATTATTTTAGAAAATAAGAATTTTTTGCACAAAAATCTTGAAAAATCAGACTTGTTATTTGTGAGCAATGAGTTCTCTCACTGCATTTCATTTTGAATTGTCATTTAAAGTTATCTCTCAAATTAGCATTTATCCTTTCACAAACATCAACCTGAGGCCGACCAAATGAATAGCCAAGTTTTCATTAAAATATTTCATATAAAAGCTGTACTTCAATACATCTTTCATATCAGGATTGTCAGTGATGAACATCCCACAAAAGAAAAAGGGTTTCGGTGGTATAACGGTCAGCGAACCGGACTGTTGTACCCGAGTTTGCGGGTTCATACCCGATCGAAGCCGTGGATTTTTAAGGGCGAAAAAATCCTTCGTACGCCTTCCTTCGGAGGGGAAGTAAAGCCGGCTGTCACATGTTAGTAGATTTACTGCATGTAAAAGATCCTCAAGCCTAAATGAAGACTGAGCAAAATTGAGATCCGCCTGTTTCGTCGCCCAAGATAATACCTCCTTTCTCCGCTAGGTGGTGAAAGGAGCGTAACGAAATTTGCGTGGTTAGACGGAAGAGCGGGCCTGGTGGCCCGAGTTTCGCCACGTAAAATAAGGCATTAACTAACTAATTAACTAACATCCCATGCATTTTGGAGACGTTGAGAGTAGCATCTAGATACTTTTGCTGTTTATTACCATAGTGGGTATCTTTTAACGTCAAACTTCGAAATGAGGTCATGGATAGGAACCCAACAGCTCCCAACACAGCCTTACCACTCCTGTTCTTGCCCCTTACATCAGAAGGGGACTTATTTTTAAGCAATAACTGACAAATCCTACTTACTGTCACGTGAAATGTCATGAATTTCGAAAAAAAAACATTCTTGCAAACTGGTTGTAACGTACCGTTTATCTTTAAGTGATAAACATGTGAAAGATTTTACTTATTCGACATTGTATCATCCTCAGATTCCTCAAAATCTTTCTCATGACCTAGTTCATCTTCTGGGTGCTGTTTCTTACGTCTTCGTTGAATTTCTTTTACCTCTATCAAAGTTTGAATACACATATCTTGAATGTTTTTATTTTCTAGAGAATAAAAATTATTCCACGTCTTGTTTATTACTTTTTCATTTATGAAGAGCATTTAATATTGCATTTATATGAAATGCCTTCCGGCTTTGTTTTTAGATCTACTTTCTTACCAGTGTACGAAATATGTGCCTCGCCTTTCACCATCGCATTGCGTATGATATTACGCTGATAAGTTTCTTTATGATGAACTCTGCGTCTCCTTTTCTGTACAGGTTCATCATCAGAACTATACATGTTCTTATGAAAAATCACTTTTTCTTACTCACTAATCACAGCAAAATCAAATCACTCACAAAAGAAACTTCAAAACACCACTCTGTGCCGATGCTACTTACAACGTGAGACCAATCTCACAACTTTTAGAAGCGCTGATAGAGATCATGATGACACTTCCTGCACCTTTCTTAGAAAAATCTTCCCTCCCTCCACTTAACCAACCTCTGAGGTGGTGCTTGAATTACATGTGACATCCTGATTGTCTAGGTTGTCCGCATGCGACTACGGCATGGTTAAAAGAAAATTTCCTTTTGGTTTAGAGCAGAAACCTGTCAACCTGTCACTTGCCACGTTTCTGTTCTAAACAGAATTTTTTAGGGTCTTTCTGAATACATTGCAAGAGTTGCAAATAGGTGATTTCTGTACTTAACGAATGATGTGTTTATCCTCGTAGAACAATATCATGTTGCTGACACATTTTTTAAATTGTTGGCACTTGATGGGTTTCTAAAATAAACGATTCAATTGATGATGCCTTATTTTACGTGGTCAGTAAACGTGACCTAATATGAACCTGTGAACTTGGGTTTAACAAATATTTAACCAACAAAGTCGCAACATTCATATTACTATACACACCATAGCATCATTTCTTTCGATCATAGGGAAATTATTTATCGTTATTCGTTATTTATTGCTTTATAAAAACATGTGCACCCAGTAAAAAACATGTCACATTACCTTGATTTTTTTATTTATTTTCATATAGTCAATATTATGTATTTCTAATGAACTTTTATTTATAACTGAACTCTTTCTCTCTTTGTCTTTAACGTCTGTGATACATTTTAAAATAGTATGACAAGATATTCTCATAATGATAACCATACAGTTGCTTATTTAAAAAAGAAGTTGGAAGTAGAGAGACCTGTTTTAGATCACTACCTTAGTATTCTTTTGATAATATTGTGCTTAGTTTTATGTCTTCATTGAGAAGATAGTTTGAAATGTATTCTGATTGTTGCACATTGAAAAAAAAAACACCTCTCATTTCAATTCATTTTACATTTTATAAAACTAAAGAATATATTAACATGCTAATGGTGTGCTTACAAGAGGATTAAAAATCAGTATTGCTTGTGATTTATTTCAGTTTCTAGAACGTGGCAAGCAGACTCACGCATTGGGCCGTGTTGGTGAGCCAGAAGAAGTTGGCAATGCCATTGCATTCTTAGCATCCAACGAATCATCTTTTATCACAGGAGAAACTTTGCCTGTGGATGGGGGCCGCCATGCTATGTGTCCTCGATGAGAAGAGTTTATTCATATTTTGGTCTTTTGCTATAATAGTAATTACGTACAAGTTTTTTATAATTTTGTCAATTCAGTTGTCATTAACTGAGGGTATTATAAATGTTATAAACGTAAGTTGAAGAGGTGGTGTTGTTTTATAGGAGACAGTGTAAAGTCAGTAGATACAATTAAAAAAAATTATTTTCTGTTAACTGTTTGAAGTTCTTGAGTTTCATATTACTGAGCATGACATCAATCAGCTGTTTGTATGAAAATGTTCCTTTGTAAATAACATATTACATACACAAAATACTAAATGGTCACTATAACTGCCCAGGTTTTGATGATTTTTTTCTCCGCAATACCATCTTTCACCTTTGTGGTCACAATGACAAATTGATCAAAGACAATTTTTTGCGCAATCCACATAAGCTTTTCCAGTCAAACAGAGTTGTTTATCACTGGACATTGGAAGTTTGGGCACTAAAACTTTGTCATTAGGCACTTAAAAAGGCATTGTAAATGTTAAGAATAAGGAGAAAATAGGCACCGTCATAAGTTACGTACACAAAATGAAAAATTGTTAATAATTTTGTCTATATTATTTTGTAAACTTAAATGCACAAAATAGGTTGAGATTAAAGAAGATTTACATATGTACAACTCTTTTAAATTTTATTCTTAATAGTTTGCATTGCAGTATAGTATCAGAACCTTTCCAATGATCACAATTTCAAATTTGCGACGATTGGGACACAAAATCAATTTGAATGCAGAGGAGGATCTCTCAACATCTAATAATGTAACTGGTGTATATTTTAGAAGTCTAACCTTACCAACACTGAAATCTGGGAATTTACATTTATTTCCACTTCAAATTTCGGTACCCTTGATGTATTGTGTGTTGACCGTGTTCCCAAAACATGGCTGATATTTATGAAATACAGAAATGTAGAAAAAATCTCTTGGTAAATTTTTAGGAATACCTACTCTTGTACTTTAAAGTACAAAGAAGTGAATTGAAAATTTCGTAATGAATGGTCACGTTGTACCATGGCCAATTTTTGATATCTTAGTATTGTGTATAAAAGCATAGACTAAGGAGTATTGTATATAAAAGCATAGACTAAGTATAGGATTTCCCTATGATAAAAGTAATACACAGACGGTAAAAAAGTCCAATAATTCTAAAAAAGACATTGATGCCAAAAATAGAAAAAATAAGCAGCACTTTGTCATATGTCATCATTTGTCATTATTCATGCACATATATTATCAGGGTTTTAATAAGTTTGCTAGAATAAAATAGGCATTTCCCTAAACATTGAAGTCTAGGAATCGCCTACCTGCCACTGTTGTCAATGCTCCCAGCATTCACAAATTTAAAGAACATTTCGACCAATTTTATTGTATTCTCTCTTGATTATCATTACCATATTCTTTTTTTTTCCCTTCTTTTTCAGTTGTCTTTTCTATTTACCAAATTGAAACTTTTATGTGTATTTAAGTTCTTTCTAAATAGTTATTAAATAGGTTTTGAACTGCTAAATACATAAGTATTTCAAATATCCAAAATACAGTAAATACAATAATTTTGTATTATAACTTTTTTATTGAAACAATGCATTTTAATTGTCAATTACAATTATTTACTAATTGACAGTCATAAATTTCTGAACAACAACTTAACTTGAATACATGGTCATTGTTCAGAAATTTGAACTTATGAAGTTAGTTTTTGTTATGTTTTTAAAATAAGCATTTTTTTTTCTTTCCTTACCTTTAGAAATGTATATCCTTTGGAAATTTCAAAACAAACATGAGAGGTGTTTCAGTAAGTAATTTGAGGAGACAATTTGAAAGTGAATCAATCTATTCAGAAATGTTGGATAGTAAAAGGGATGTTACAAGATATAGAAAGAGATGGAGATTCTTGAACAGATGTGAGTGGGTAAGACGGCTATGTTTTATGTAGAGAGAAATTTCTTTTAGTGCAGTTGGAGGGTACTACTGAAAAAGGGGAGTTACCTGGAAAAAAGGTCATAGAAACTTTCTCTTTAGGTATATACCCAGGCACTAGTTAAAACCACAAGTTTTCGACTTCTCAGACCTCTTGCTAACTCCGGGAAGCCCGAAAAACGGTATTTTTTCTGACTTGTTTCGTTTTTTTCTCTATAGCTCTTTAAGTTGGTAGAAAAATCTTTCTAATGAATTTTTAAGAGGATCAAATTTCGTATAAAACATATTTTTTTTAAACACCATTAACCAAAAGAACTACATATTTTCGAAAAAACGCTATTTTCCAATTCTCAAAAATGCCTGCAAACATACATGTTTGTGAGATTAGTCAACCTACAATAAATAGAATAGTTATTATCTGTAATACTATCATTTCTTTCATCGCCGTTGTAAACACTGCCTCATAAATGTACCCATTGTCAAATATATTAATACACACACACAAAACTAGTGGTGCAACAGAATGGCACAGACTTTCAAGTAGTAAAGTTTGGTGTGGCTGGCATTACGGTTTTGCCTCCTCGTCTTGCCAGCTGCCATGTATTACATTTGTTTGGCATTTTCTCAATTTTTTTGGTTTCCTAATAGTAGAATCAACATATTACTTTTAGAATATTAAAGAAGAGTAAAACCTCGTCCTATATGCAAATTTTCGTGGAAAACTTTGGCGATACTGTGAACGCGAAATTTAAAGCTCTTTTTCAAGGAATTTTTCGAAAAAATTAATTTGAAGACATTTTAAACACTTTCACTCACAAATGCAATAATGTGTTAATGGAATTGTGTATCTGAACGGTGTGAGAGATATTTCAAAAATATTACATTTGTGTAATTTTTAAAAAAAACAAATGAATACAATATGAACTTTACGTCATATTAAAGAATACAATTGGCTCTATCCATTGGAAGAGTTTAAAGAAACAAATTGGAGCCATTATTGAGAAATTGTCATTTGAGCATTTCTCAAAATGCGGAAATTTGAGCTCCTTTTCAGAGAAAACTTGAGTTCTCGAGAAATTTTATATGGCATTATTTAAAGAATATGTACTCAATACAATAATGTGAATAAATTGCTGCTAATGTAAATATTAACGTTGCAAGAAACAAGTCAAAAAAATACATGTTTGTATTGTTTCAAAAATACAGAGTAGAACAACATGGCGTTTATGTCGTCTTATGGGATGTATTTACCATTATCACTACCGAAAGTTAAAAAAAAAAAAAACATTTGAAGGCATTTTTGAGAAAATCTTCTTTCTGTTATTATTTAAAATTGCAAATATTGCACGCAATATTGTTCGAAAACTACTAAAATTTTCTGAAAAAATGTACATTACCTTATTGAAAGAACTGAAAACATTTCATTTTAAGGAAAAATCTCTTTCTTCAATTTTGTGGTTGTAGGAAGACGCTGAAAAATTCAGACTTTCGCAATTTTCGAAAAGTCAGGGTTAACCTTGAAAATCGTACACGTGCCACTTTTATAAATGCATTTTATTCTATTCTTACATGAAACTTAAAGAAAAATTTCGAGAAATTTTGGAGAAAATGTTGAAAGTATCCGGGGGGCATCATGTAAAATACCCCCAAATTTTAAAGAATGTTTTCAAAATTGCAAAGCTAGTGGTGGCTCGTGCTTAGGTTGCTTAACCTCCAGAAAATGAAATATAATATTTTAGGAATATTTATATATACACTATTTGATCAACGGTATCCGGACACCTGGCTAAAATGGACGTACTAGTTCGTGGCGCCCTCCATCGGTAATACAAGAAGTCAATGTGGTGTTGGCCCACCCTTAGCCTTGTCGACAGCGTTCACTCTCGCAGGTATACTTTCAATCAGGTGCTGAAACAGGGTGGCTAGCGAACCGGGAATCCTTGAAAACCGAGAAAAATCAGGGAATTTGAAAGAGCCTGGAAGAACCGAAAAAAAACGGAATTTTTCCGTATTTTCAAATTTATACCCAACTTTTACCACAGATTCACTCACGGCATCGTAATCAGCGAACTGCATGATTCAACTCGGTACATGATAATTGCGATCGGTAAAATCGAAATAAGTATGAAAAATGCCACATTTACGCCTGAGGATTGCAAAATCCTTGACTCCCGCGTCACACTTCAATCACTGTCGCGTGTGTATGTGTAGCACGGTATGGACGAGATATTTGCAGAAGAAACGTCGGGAACTCATTAGCTGAGTTTCGATTAGTGTCGTGCCTCTTATTTGGTGACATCGGCGGTACCACATTGATATTTTTCCGATTGAAACCACCACGATCGAGATATTCTAGAAATTTGTCATTTTGGAAGAAGAGCGCAGTCGAAGCTTTCTTTGCTTATAGTCTGCCCAGAGATCGAGCGACAGTGTCCAAATTGACAGGGAGCACGAGGAAAATGAACATGCAGAGATCTGACGGGGTTGCATACCAGGAAATTGGAGTACACCTTATTCTCAGACCCCGATTTGAGAGGTAGTGACACTAACATTGTAAGACATTGTCGCACTGTGTCTGTGACATTGGCACATCAGTCTGTGATGCGTTCTAATTTCCGCTTTCTCCAGCCTTCGTCAAATCGGTCTTGACGATCTTCATTTTCATGAATATGAATTCATGAATTCGACGCCTCGTTACGTTTCACCGGCACTTTTGGAGTAGAAATTAAGCTCCGGTAACGTTGACGATTTGTCAAGGAACGTACGTTGATTTAGCTTCCTCATACAGCAGTTGTCTAAAATGTCACAATGTGGTTCTGTATTGGCTGCTGAACACAGACGACATACAATCTATTATATTTCTTAGAAGGTTGGCATCGTTTGCACATTGAATGAGAACTATATTTATTTTTGCTAATACTTTATTGCTTGTTTATTGCCTTCGATTCGGAGCTCAATATTTTCTACATAAAGTATCTGGATTAAGAGGATCGTGGTTACGAGGGAAGTATGACAACAGTCAAATATTGCTACATGGTCACGAACGGAGGGAATTACGGGAGGCAAATATGAAATGACAAGCCGAGTCTTAACAACTGTTAATTAGTAAATCAGTATATACGAATAATTCAAATTAGGTAAAAAATAAAATTATGTATGTACCACGGGCGTTAACTGGTTGAAATTATCTTGGGCGACAAAAAGCTCTCAGGCCAAAGGCCCATGGTGCATAAATAACTATTTTATGTGCCGTCTATCATTTCTATAACGGAGGGATAGAAAGTGTGTTCCTTCTAAGAAGTTCGCTAAAAACATTCCTGCCGTACTGCGTGAAAATACCTTATACTGAAGCAGTGTTTAGGCGATAGCAGAAGAAAAGGTATTTTTATTTACAGAACCTGCATCCTGTGGATGAAAAAATTCCATTGCAAAAAATTCGCCTTCTACGAGGTGAAAATGTCTTGTAACTCAAAATCCTAAATCTATCAACAAGTGATGCATGGGCGTTAGTCTTATTGCTGTTTGAGGGGTATGATTGTTTCTTCTAAAAACTTCAGGAACAATGCCTTCAACATTCTGCAACTGGTTACGAAATTAGCAACACCCAAAAGATATGAAAATGATGATCTGGGCTGTCCGGGTGACGCCGCGTCGAAGGCTGGGGTGCCGACGTTTCGAACGACATGTCGCTGTCCTCTTCAGGGCTGTACTGCGCCAGGATTTTTTCATTTTCCCCCTCGCCAGTAGCCCTGGCAAGGCGGGAATTTATTCATTAATTAGGGATACAATAAGCTCCAACCGGTTAGGTTTTTGGAGCTGCGGGAGGGCGATAACTTAAAAATACTAATTAAAACTAATCTTAACCTAACTAAAACTATACATGGCCTCTTTGGGCTATTTGTTTTAAAAATAAAAAAATATTGATAAAGTGATAAGTTCTTGGAATTGTTCATTGTTCTTATTTTCTTCTATTTTTAATCATTCACTCACTTAGTCATACTTATACTATATTTACAAATCCATTCACTAGCACATTCATACCACACTTCACTTCACTGTCACTATGTACACTATACAACTTTTTTAATCGCCACGGCGCCGACTTGTCTCAAGCGTCCGTGGCGCCGCGACGTCTTCGTCGCCTCCAGGCGGCCCAGGCCCGGCGGGGCGCGTTTCCGCGCCTCCCACGCGGTTTCCGGCCTCAGGGAGCGGCGACCGCCTCCCACGCACTAGCTGCTCCCCCGCGTCGCACAGTTCAGAGAACTTGTGCGGGGGAAGTGCGCGGAAGGTGAAGGCGACGTGCTTTGGGCCCTTTCTTCTGCGGAAGGCCCTGTGCACGCCGCTATTCGCCGCTACGCCGGTCTCGCGCAGGATGCGCGGAGCGGACGGCCTCAGCGCCCTCTCGAGCGCCGCCTCCGCCCGCCGCTGAAGCTCCGCCGGGAACTGATGGCGCACGTCCAGAACTCCGAACACATCAGCGTTTCGGGGAGTGCGGTCCGGGGGTACATTTGAAATATGCGGGCGCGCCGCTCTGTTTTCTGCGACCCGAATGGGACGCAGAGTGGAAGGTGGAGCGGCGGCGAATACCTCGCACGCGTACGCCCACAAGGGGCGCACGCATGCGGTGAATAAGCGCCGCTTCAGGTGAAGAGAAAGATCGGGGGAACGGAGAAGGGGTTTCAGGAGAAGAGTTCTAATTTTAATTTTGGCCGCGAGATATCGAGCGTGCGCATGCCAGCGAAGACCGCTGTCAAGCAACACGCCCAGATATCTCGCTTCGCTCCGCCACGGTAACCGCGCCGGCCAAGCTCACCGTTTCATCGGGGTCGGCCCTCTTACGAGTGAAGTTGACGGCGACGCATTTATCGAGGTTGAGAGCGAGTCGGTTCCGACTTAGCCATTCAGGGAAGGCGGCGAGACAGTCATTTAGGTACTTGACTGACTGCCTGACATTCGCCGATTTCGCATAATATGCAAAATCATCCGCGAACATCAGGAGCCCACTGCGTTGAATACCAGTTTTTGTTTCAGCAGGTAGCGGCGCATCATTGACGTATAAGCCGAAGAGAGTAGGAGAGAGAACGCTCCCCTGAGGCACGCCCGCCTCGGCTCGTCTGAGGGACGAATATACCGTTGTTGACGCGCACTTTGAACTGCCTGTCAGTGAGAAAACTCGCGATCAATCTGACATAGCAATCGCTCATCCCCGACTCCGCGAGGCACGCGAGTAAACCCGCGTGCCACACAGAATCGAAGGCCGATCGCATGTCGAGAAAGACCGCTGGCAAATTCTGCCGTCTCTCGAGGGCGAGGCCGATCTCCATGCAAAGCCGCGTGGAGCTGTGACCAGCTCTGAAACCAAATTGTTCGTCTCTGAGAAGGTTGAGGCGACGTCTTCCCTAGGACAGAGAGTAGACTGATTGGTCTATAGCTGCTTGGAATTAATTTATTTTTGCCAGGTTTTTGTAGAAGTGCGATGGTCGCAATCCTCCACGCTTTCGGGAAATAACCGCTCGCCAGGCACGCATTCAGGAGCTCGAGTAGAAACTCGACTCCGCGCCCGCTCAGAGCACGCAGCTGGCCGCCAGTACACCCGTCTGGCCCAGGTGACTTGGCTGGATTGATGCGCCGGAGCGCGCTCTCCAGCTCCCTCTTTGTCACTCGGCGGGCCGAGGTGAGAGGGAACAGTGGTTCAATGGTGTTGCAGCTGACCGCCGGCGCCATCGGCTGACCACCTGTTACAGTGGCGGCCAATGGCAGCGCAGCGGCGCCCGTTTCAAACGCGCGGAACTGCAGCGCAAGCGAGTTCGCGAAGATTTCGCTTTTTGCCGCGTCGTCCCACACGTAAACGGGCCGAGGTGGTGGAGCGCCGGGTGCCCCCGTCCCGGCGTTGCTCTGAAGCGGGCTATTTACTCCCGGTTTGCGGCCCAGC
Organism: Teleogryllus occipitalis; assembly: GCA_011170035.1. Taxonomy (NCBI): domain Eukaryota; kingdom Metazoa; phylum Arthropoda; class Insecta; order Orthoptera; family Gryllidae; genus Teleogryllus; species Teleogryllus occipitalis. The sequence goes on from BLKR01011190.1 coordinate 28,411, forward strand.
GCACGAGAAAGATCCCAAAGGTGCCTCTCGTGAAGGTTACATTTAGAAATGGTTTCTGACCATTTAGCAGCTCTCTCGTCCCGTAGAGATGAACGGAATTCTCTGCTTAAACTGCGCGCCCGCTCTCCGTCAACGGGATCGCCATAGCGGCGATGAACTTTGACAGTTCTACGCAGTTCTCTTAAAATCCTTCTTTGCTCGTCTGAGAGCTCAGGGTGAGAATTCTCTACTCGCGTGGCAGTGGAGTTTTGCTTGAAGGCCGATTTCAACGTTACAGTGAAGTGATTCACTGCTTCGTCGATTTCGGCCTCCGTATTTACTGGTTTCTGCTCAAGCTGAGAGTTCAGCTGAGCTGAGAAACCTGCCCAGTTAGTGTCACGCGAGGTTCGAAATCTATTTTGGCATTTAGCTATAAGGGACGCCACAACACATGTTACTGGATTGTGATCGGAATCCAGTGTGGCAATTGAGCGGGGAACCACGCACTCAACGCCTTTCACGATCACAAAATCAATAACACCTGGGTTCCTGTTACGTACTTCCGGGAAATGCGTCGGGCTATTCGGTGCGCAGATTTCCACGCCCCACCTTGTCGCTACAAGATTGGCAATTTTATTACCGTTTCTGTTAGCTCCGAGGCCGCCCCAGTTTCTATGTCTGGCGTTAAAGTCACCCAGGAGGATGACTTTGGAATTTAATGCAAGAAGCGCATCAATTCCAGCCGGATCTAAGGTTTGGTCTGGGCAGTAGACGGACACGACTAAAAGCCGGCCGCTCCCTACCCAGACGTACGCCCCGACCGCCTCTAGAGACGCCAGAGCAATAGCAGGGATTTCGGCTTCGAGCTGCGGTAATTCGCGACGTAGAGCAAGCGTTACGCCGCCACCTGGCCTGCCAGCGCGATCTCGGCGATAAACAGCGAATCCCCGGAGTTTGAATTCGTGTTCACCACTGAGCCACGTTTCTTGTAAAGCCAAAATATCTAATTGAAATTCATTTACGAAACTTTCAATTTGCTGGGCTTTGAAAATAGCACTTCGCGCGTTCCAAGTACAAGCGCGGAGAGGTGCCGAGTTTAGACCTACGTGGATGGAGTTAGTCATTGTGAGGCAATGACTGTAAGAAAAGATTGAACAATTCTAGGAACTGGCTCCTAGAAATTGCTTGCGCGGCAGTTATGGGTGCAGTGGACCGCGCTCCGGCCGCCCCTGAGGTCGTCGCGTTGGCCCCCGAGGTGCGCCGAGGCGCTCCGCGATCTCGTTCCAGGCCGGCCCGTCGTTAACTGCCGTCTGAGGCGCCGGGTTTCTAATGAAATTAGAAGCTCCCGACGAGGATCCCTCAGTCCCTGCAATTGCACGCGCGTCTGAAGGACGCTTGGGCAGCGTGCAATGGCTGCAACCTGTGAAGGATGCAGCGTGCCTCTGCTTACAATTGCAGCAAGTTGGTTTCTGATCTAATTTTCCTAAGCGCGGACAATGCTTCGTGCCGCGCTTATCGTCTCCTTCCGGGTGATCCTCGCCCGTACAGAGCCGACAGCGCACATCATACTCGCAGTTGCGAGCGATGTGGCCCCAGCGGCAGCATCTATTGCAGAAACGTGGTCGCGCCCACTTTTCGCGTTCGACCACGATCGCGAATGATTCCAGTTGCCGCAATTGGTAAACTTTCCGAGTCTCGGCGTGGTCACGGAAGGTGACCGCGAAAGTTCCCGTGGGAACTTGCACGCGCCGAGTTTCGGTGCCTGATGCACCTCCTGCTACACCAGAATCCCGGCTACTTGCGACCGGAGATTCTTTAAGCAGAGAAATCTGCTTTACAGCGGTAGGAGTGAAGCCCAGCTCTTTAAGCTGTTTTTCGACATCCTCCGCGGTGTAGCCCTGCGGGAGCCCTCTAAGAAAAACTCTGAGGTACTTGTCAGAGTTTTCTGGCGGTGGCGGATGCGCGAACAAAAATAATTTCGCGCTGCGGCAATAGCGCTCCGCCTCTGTGTACGCCGCACGGTCATAGGTATGTACCTCGTACATACGGCTGGTGACCTTCGAAATGGTCGCTTTGTACCCTGTTAAGGGCCCAAGTTGCCTGCCGTGCTCTAAGACCTTATCAGAACCGATTTTAAGTCGGATTCTGTAAGGTCGTTTCGGCGGCCGGCCGGAGGGCTTCCGCGGGCGGATCCTGCGCGGAGGATCGCGCCGCTGCATTCTCCGCTGCGGGCCGACTGCGCCGGCTTCCGGAGACGAGTTGCCAGCCGTCAGACTGTTCGTCGCCTACAGGGAGGGGAACAGAGGGAGGCTGACGATGCTCGGGGTCCGTGGGCGCACTTACCTGACCGGCGGGTTGTTGGGTGTCGTGTTGGGGTTGCGGCGCGGCGGGGGCCTGGGTAGGCCCGCCCGTCATTAGGCCCTTGCGCCGGCGCCTTCTCTTTTTATGGCCCTTTTTGGGCGTGTTGTTTGGGTCGGATGAGCGTTGCTGCTCGGGCGAGCTTTGCGGCTCACTGGTTTCCATTTCTGCGGGCTCCGGGGTTGCGGCCTCGCGCTGGCAAGGGCGCTTGGCCGGCGGAGAAACGGCGGGCGGTGAGCCGCCTACCGCATTCCCAGGGCCCTTCAGCGTCGCAGCGCCGGAGCTCCCACCTAGCGGTGCTCGCTCAAAGGCGTCTGTCGACGCTATGCCGCTCTCCGCGGCCGGCGGCAGGGGTCCGTCACAGGATAGGATCAAGCCCGCATCTCCCACCACTTTCTCGACTGGGTCCGCCTTTTGTGTCCCGGAAGTTACGTACAGTTGCTGGGATCAGCAGTACCATCTAGCGAGCATTTCTGACAACTACAGAAGGGAACCCGACTTCCTGTTTGATTTGAAATTAGCTCAACAGGTGTTTCTGAAGTGCTTGTTGTGAACACGTGCAAGGAGTCTACCCGTGGTCGTGTGCGTTGTAATCCAATTAGCGGACACCCTTTGTTGTTTTTCTCCGGCAAAATGCCACGACTGAGGCGATGTTGGGTGCCAAATTGCCACAATAGCGGAGAGGGAGCTGCCGCAGAGCCGAGGCTGTTTGGTTTCCCCAGGGATGCTGAAAGGTAATTGCATTTAACACATTTGCTGGATATGTCAATATTTCTCATGTTTTTATCATTATTATTATTATTATTATTATTATTATTATTATTATTATTATTATTATTATTATTATTATTAGTGGTAGCAGTAGAAGTTGTAATAGTAGTATTACTAAAATATTCACATTATTATTAATGTATTTATTATTACCTCTACTGTATTATTTGTAGAATAAATAAGTTAGAATATTATTGATAGTTTCTAATTATTTAATATGTGCTTGATTTCAGATGCATGAGGTGGCTGAAAGCCATTGGTGACCCGGTGTTAGCGTCCACTTCGTGGTCCATTCTCAATAGGCACCGATATGTGTGCATAGACCATTTTATGCCACAAACGATAAGCCCCACCAATAGAGTGTTGTGTAACGCGGTACCTACTTTGTTTCCAAATGTACGCCCTGAGTTACCTGACTGCATGTTCAGGGCATACTTGCAGAGTATTCCAGAGGACAGGGGTAAGGTATTCACTGTATATAGTTATTACAAATTTACTTTTAGGATGTTATATATACAGAACCATTTCAATTTGATCAACATTGTTTTTTATCTCCAGTCCGCGTTGCTCCATTGGCTGGGGAAGTTGCTAGGATGATTCGGGAGGCCGAGCTCCTCCTCTCAACTAGTTCTGGTGAGTGCAACATGCTTGTTTTAAGATGGGAAAACAATAAATGTCCAGAATGACATGAATGCTATTTCTTTGGTTACAGCACCTGCTCCAGAAGCAGGTGAAGTAGAGGCGTCACCTCCAATGGTGAATTTTCATACTCCTGGTGAGTGCAGAACAGTGTTTTATGAAAAGGGTAGGATAACCAAAAATGTCTGGAATGACATGAATGCTATTTCTTTGGTTACAGCACCTGCTCCAGAAGCAGGTGAAGTAGAGGCGTCACCTCCAATGGTGAATTTGCATACTCCTGGTGAGTGCAGAACAGTGTTTTATGAAAAGGGTAGGATAACCAAAAATGTCTGGAATGACATGAATGCTATTTCTTTGGTTACAGCACCTGCTCCAGAAGCAGGCGAAGTTGGTGGTGTTTTCTGCCACACCAGTGGTACCTCCACTCCCCTTTGGGGTGGTGCATGTTCTGGTGAGTGTGATGCAGTTGCTCGTATCAAACATTTATTGTGGTGGTTAGTGTATAATTTTTCAAATTTTCTTTGTATCTTGTGTTTTTATAATATTGACACCTACTTTGCTGGAGGGGAAATCTTCTCAAATATGATGGAATTCTCTAGTGATTTTAATTGTAGTAACGGAATTTATTTCACTATCTATAATTATTAAATAGTGTATTCTTGTAAAAATTCCTCCTTGATTGTCCAATCTACTTTAGTGTATAAGTTGATGTAACTTTTCATTGTTAAACAGATTTCGTGCCACTTGGTTCGGCAGTGCCTGGACCAAGTAACCAGGAATTTTGCTTGCACTCGCGCTTGGGGAAGCGGAGGGCAGTGACTGAACTTGATGGTCCGGCTGAAAAGCAGCCTGCTCGCCCCTCTTGTAATTTTTTGTTTTATTCACATTCTTAATAGATATTTTGTAAGTTCTCATTCTATTTATAATTGTCTTCTTTCAGATGCCACAATAAGAAACACGCAGAGAAAGGTACTTGACGAAGCCGGCCATCAAGGTGTAAGCATTACGCCCGTGAAAGGTCACCTCCTGTCTATGACTTTGAAGCTGAAGCGTGATATCAGAAAGCTGAAGGAAGCAAACAATCATTTGGAGACACTTGTTCGATCTAGGAATTTAGGTGAGCTGCTTCAAGGTGTTGTATCCCCCTCTTTGCGTACCATCATCCTTGGAGATTTACGTAATTTCCAAAGGCAGGGTACGTCGAAGCGGTGGACACAACAGGAGAAAATTCTGGCTTTGTCTATCTTTAAACGTAGTCCTAAGGCATATCGGCTGCTTTGTTGCTATCTGACACTGCCTTCTGTGCGAACATTGTTGCGTGTCCTTGAGCGTGTTCCAATGGACACTGGCATTAATGAAAATGTTCTTGATATGATGGGACGTGTTGCCAACACGATGACTGATCAAGACAAGTATTGTACCTTGATGTTTGACGAGATGTCTCTCAAAAAACGTCTTATCTATAATGATAAGAAGGGCCTGATTGAAGGTTATGTTGATCATGGCTCGCAGGGACGCTCAGACATTATTGCTGATCATGCTCTTGTTCTGATGGTTCGGGGCATGAAAAAAGATTACAAACAACCAATCGGCTGTTACTTTTCCCAAGGTGCCATGCCAACTCCAGTTCTTGCTACAATAATTGAAGAAGCCATTAAGAAATTGCAAGCAGCTGGTTTTATTGTGAAGGCCACTGTGTGTGACCTAGCACCCACAAATAGAACTGCAATGAATCACCTCATTCATGCCAGCCATGCTGGGGAAAAGGATGGGAGAGAAAATGACACTATCAGAGATAAAATGGCAAACCTCACTCATGCCAGCACTTCTGGGGAAAAGGGTGAGAGGCAAGATACCCCCAATGCACAAGGCACAACTCTTGGTGCTGTATATTCAGCTTCATGCTCTCAGGGGAGGGAGATGCCAAAAGACCCTCTGCCTTTCTTCCGTGTGGGAGGACACAAGATTTTTGTGTTATATGATGTGCCCCATCTCTTTAAATGTTTGCGCAACAATTTTAGGAGTGCAGTAAATATTAATTGGGATGGGAAAGTTGCTCGATGGTCGAATATAGTTAAACTATATAATCTCGACGAAGACCTCTTTCAAGTACAGACCTTAACCAAAAATCATGTGTATCCCATTGGGAAAGCACGGATGAAGGTGAAGTATGCAGCCCAAGCTTTGAGCCGGAAGTGCGCTGATCATATGCGAACTGTTTCGCTTTCGAGCAGCAGGGGGGGGGGGGAGAAAGATTTGTTGGATGGTGGTCTGGAAACAGCTGAAGTCATTAAGGACTTTGATATGCTGTTTGATTATTCAAATGGCTCAGTCAAGGATGACTACAGAAAAGAACGTCAAGGACAATATCGATCCATACATGAGGTGCGTAAAGGATCTGGGCACCTAGCTGTGTGGAGAGAAATGCGCGAGAAGCTCAGGAGAATGAAGTATTGGGCCTGGGTTATGCGCAAAAAGAAGGGGGTGGCACAGAAGCAACTTGTGTTGATGCGCCCTCCCAGCCAAAATGGCTATGTGCGAACACTTCTTGCACTTGAGTTGTTGTGGAACGATGTCAAGGACACCATCAAATGTTTACGCTTAAGGCGGGTAAACCAATACCCTGTGGAGAATTTGTTTGCTGTTATCAGACAGCATGGTGTGACTAATGATCATCCAACTTGTAGTCACTTCCTTTCTGCTTTGAAAACAGCAATTATCAATAATCTGGTCAGTTCCAGAATCCGTAATTCTAATTGTGAGGATGACAATAGCAGAATTCTGTGTGATCTAACTGAATTTCTAAGCAGAACACATGGAAAGGTCACTGATAGCTTGCAGTTAGAGAATGAGGATGATGCTGTTGAAGGGGAACCTGACATGGTTAATCCTGATTCTTTAGATGCAGCGGATGTTGACACTTTTCCATCTGTTCTGCATATCTCTGATGACACAGCAGAGGTAGATGCTCTGACGGAGGAGGAACTGGCAAGACCTCAACACATGGGTACCTGCTATGTTGCTGGCTATATTGGCAAGTGCATGGTAGGGGTTTTGAAGGGGCAACAGTGCTCGATATGTGAGGATGCTATTAAAGCTGATAAGCCTACCCTTGAGCACTTGTACACTCAATGTCGGGAATATGATCCTCATAATCCTACCTTGATGTACGCATCAAAAAGATTGGAGAGTGATGTCCTTTTTGCTCAAAGGATTTTTGAGTCAGATATTGTTCAAAAACAATGTTTGCACTCATTAACCTTAAAGCACGATGTTGTTAGCTTGCTAACAGTTAAGCTGGATTACAGCTGGCTTCATTGTCCAGATCACGGAGGTGACATGGTTAAAATATTCCTCGACACTCTTGCACGTTTGCTAATTCGAGCTCACTGCAGGAGGATAAATGCTGATCTGCAAAGCAGAGAAATCAAGAAATCCAGATATCAAACTAGCATATAATGCTTCATTTATTTATTAATTTATTTTTTAATTTATTTATTAATTTATTTATTAATTTATTTATTTATTTATTAATTTATTTATTTATTTATTATCTAATACGTCCCCAATTAAATGCTTGTTAAATGTTTTAAAAATGCCCTAAGAGCAAAGAAAAATGACGTAAAAGAAATGTTATCCAAACCAGTTCAGATGAATGACTTAAGCTGTTGGAATGTTACTGATGTAATCGAAGCTTCCTCTATTCATTCAAGTGAACTCAGCTTTCAAACTTTTGGTTTGGACTGTTGTTTACCAGAAACTTTCCGTCTTTAGTTATCTTGAAATCGGCTGAACTGCCAATGACGCTGACAGGTGCCCCAGGGATATTAGATTACATACACACAATGGCTGACATTACAACATCTGAACTAAGAAATCGAATAGCCTACCAGGTGTAGGTATTCATGAATTCTATGGAGAAAATTTCTTTCAGCTCGTTAACATCATTTGAAGCAAGTACTATTAAAATGACATTAAAATCTTTTAAATCAGCACAAAATGCATTAAAAATGACTGAATAAGTTAAAAAACGATTTATTAGCCAAAATTGATACATAATTTTTTTTAAATATATAAAAATTGGTCATTTTGTTTTGTCATAACATAATATACTTGCGGATTCGGTGGTATAAAGGTTAGCGTACCGGACTGTTATACCCGAGATTGCGGGTTCAAACCCGGCCGAAGCCGTGGATTTTTAAGGGCGAAAAAATCCTTCGTACGCCTTCCTTCGGAGGGGAAGTAAAGCCGGCTGTCCCAGGTTAGTAGATTTACTGCATGTAAAAAAGATCCTCAAGCCTAAATGACGCCTCTGAGCTAAATTCAATTTGCCTGTTTCTTCGCCCTAGTAATACCTTCTTTCTATTCTAGTAGGTGAAAGGAGCGTAACGAAATTTGCGTGGTCAGACAGAAGAGCGGGCCTGATGGCCCGAGTCTCGCCACGTAAAATAAGGCATTAACTAATATAAATTTCTTTACTAAAAGGCGTTGTTCTAAAGTGAAATAAAAAAAGACATTTCATTAAAATCCACCCCCTAGTCATTAGAATCCTTATAATGCCCTTGGTGCATAAATTCGTGTAATAACACGAGATCCAATTCATTTTCAGGACTTACATTCTATGTTCACTATAGCTAAATCTTCTTATGCTTATTGGTAATGTGAGTGAAATGGGACCAGTGACTTAAGTTCACTATAAGGGTTCACATTGAGGGTTCCCTGTATCAGAGTTCGCTATAAACAGAGTTACTTGTATTTATTTACCGAATGTCAATGTATTTGCAGTACATGAATTCAGTGTACATGTTTTCTGTTAAGAAATCTCAG